>PIJE02001866.1:0-69791 GCA_002895965.2 Coryphaenoides rupestris | reverse complement strand
GAGGAGGATCTCCTCTCCCCCGAGAGCAGCAGCTATATAGATCTATTCATCCGAGACTCGTCAGGCCCAACCCCCTGTCCTGCATGTCTCTTCTTTTGCCTCGCCTCACTCAAATATCTCCATGTCTCAATCTGAGTCCGACACCCCCATCCCCCCTCCCCAGGAGCCATCAGGGGTAGACAGGAGTGACACCTCCTGGGACTGCATAGTAAGAAGGAGAAAGCGGGGGCCGTCTCACTGTCAGGCCTCCTACTAGAGTTACCCATTTGATGGGAGTGACCACTCTGGTTGTTCAGACGGAGCACTGAACACAGATGAGATGGGGGTTGGTGGGGTGGGGTGGCGGCAGAGGTGGTGTCGGTGTGTGGGTGGTTACTGCTTGGATCTGTTAATCCGAAACTGGAGAACCTCAGGACAGTGAATGGGGAAGGGGCTTCAGGTGGATCAGCGCTTCATGTGGGGGGAGAGAGGGCCGGTGATGTGTGTGTGTGTGTGGGGGGGGGGTGTTGGGTGTGTGTGTTGTGTGTTGGGTGTGTGTGTGTGTGTGTGTTGGGTGTTTGATCCAGATGCCTCTCAAGGGGTCTTCCAGCGATCAAGCGATTTGTGAAAATGGGCGTGCGCTAAGCCTAACCCCAACCTGTTCCTTAATGACCTGACTGAACGTAGTCAGTCCCGTTGCGTTGTGTGTAAATAGTTTTACAAGCTTGAGAAAAAGGAGCCAGCACCCAGTTGTTTCCCTTCATGACAAACGGCGGTGCTCATTCAGTTTTACATGGCCAGAAGAATCGACAACATTACCGCGTTTGGCATTTGATGGGTGCTACTCGGCACCACCTTCTCCGTGGCTTGGAGTTTGCTATGAGCGTGTGAGGCCTGCACTCCACGTGCTGAAACATCATCATGCCCTGGTGATCCTCCACAGAGGACCGGTGTGATTGTCGTTTGTTTTTTGTGTGCTTGTGATAATCTGAGAAGGGAGGAACAAGTCGACTTCCCACACCGGCACGATTCACTAGCAATCTGGTTGCTGGTTGGTCTTGGATGCAACAGCCTGTCCGGGAGGTTATGCAACTTGCCCTTCCCTGACCATCTACCCCTCTCCTTTGATGAGCCTAGCTTTTATCTGCTCTCTTCTGAACCTACCCGACACCGGTAGAGACCAGCTTTTCCAGTCAAGGCAGCAATTGGACTGTAAATCAATTCCTATCAGCCATTATTGTCCTAATAACGTATAGTCCTGCACGGCTCCCGCCCCGCACCCGCAACGTGCAATACTGAACCTGCCCCGCCACCTGTAAATCATTTGGTTAGGCTTAATCAAGTAGCCTACGTTTAAAGTGATACTTTATTTCATACATGTGAAATGAAGATAAAACGAAGGTAGCCTAATCCAGGAAATACAATTTAGCCTAAATGAAGCCACCCATTCCATTGAATAATATTCATGGAGATAATAAAGTCTATATCAATTAATGGTCATTCGCCCTTCCCATTTTTGTATTGGTTATTTTCTTCACCCAGCTTCACCCAAAGTGACCTGCTCTTCTTAAGATATAATGAAAAATAATCTGTTAGATCTATTAAATCCCCAGAAGAATCTTGTTCAAAATGCATTTTGAATTGACTGCATCCTGTTGCTGCTAAAATATCATTATAAGATAAGATAAGATAGAACTTTATTCATCCCGAAGGAAATTCTTGAAAGTTACCTATAATTAGTACACATTTGTAGAACCCCATCTGTAAGTTAGACACAGGATTGGGTGACAGTAAACATAGCATTCTAGTTTTACAAGAAATATATTTAAAACGGCTTCCGATTACCATTGATTTATTAATTTCGAAGAAGCATTACACATCGAGCCGATTCTTCTCGGATTCTCCTGAACACTGATTGAATCTGCGGTGAGTTCTGCAAATACATACATCTCAGATGGGCAAGGTCAGGGGCTCCACCCTGCTTGTGCACCGACCACATAGGTTACACACACCCTGTCTCCACCCGGGTTCGATTCCGACCTGTGGGCCTATGCTACGGTACATAGGCCCTTATCCCCTGTCCAAAAAACTACAAAGCCCTTGACAGTGACTGTGATTAAAAGGCATATGTCAGAGACGTAACATTCTGCTGCCTTGGCCCACGTAGGGTAGGGTCATGTTTGTTGACTCCCAGCTGAAAGATTCTAGGTTCAATCCCAGCGGTAGCCATGAGTTTGTGTTTGTCTCAGACTGAAAATACTAACATGCAGTTCCTCTAAAGGCCTTTACGTGGTTAGTTGCTTCCTTTTCATATTAAATATTTTCTGAGGTCCCAGTTGACAATTATATGTAATTAAAAAGGTAGTTAAAGCCATAGACTAGTGCGAGGCGACCATTCAGGTCCTTCCCTCAATGTGCCAGATATAGATTGTTTTTGTTGCTTGTTGCAAAGAATCTACATCTAAGTGTTTCAATGTAAATGTTTGCAGTGCACTTCTTGCAAGGCACAATCCTAAAGCAAGCCACCTACCTGCATCCAAATGCCATGTATCTAAAAAATAGTCGTCACACACGGATAAAAGCATTTGTAAAATGTCTGAACAGTAAATAAGGGGGAAAAAACCCTGGTTTACTGCTAACAGAAACGTTTTATGTTTAACACGCATGGAAGGCCGTGACTTTGTGTTTTTAGTTCGGCAGAACATAGAGTGCCTCTCTGTGCCCTTGTGTCTGAACACGTTTTTAATGACAATCTGAAATGCCAAACGTACATGAAATCACACCACAGTCACACATGGTAATATATGCAAATGAGTGGCCGGTTTCACCTCAAGAAGGAAGAGGTCAGGAACAGGGAGAGGGGAGGAGGGCTCAGATTCTGAGATCCTGGTGTTTAATTTGAAACTATCCTTTAATCAATTCATATTTAAGGGTTTATAATATTGGAAGGATCTTTTGTAAGTTAGGGAATATTAGGGCTGTGTTTAATGTCATTGAATAAATGCTATAAATGCTATAATCTCAATGGTATACTACATTTTATTTACTCATCTATTTCCCCTCCTCCCCCCAGTTGTATTTCCATATTATTTTACCACTGCTTGTAATCATGTGCTCTGACACCTAATCAATCTAATATCAGGCGATTATACGCCTTATATATCATCTAATATAAGGCGATGAAGTCTCATGTAAATACTGAGGCATGTTCAATGCTCAACAGTCCAATCAAACATGGCTAGAAACAGGAGAGCACTAGAAATCCACTGAGTAGACCACTGGGATATGTATTCAAAAATACACACCAACACAAGCTTATGGTATCTGAGAAGCTAATCTGGGCCTGATAAAAGGCCTGGAAACACAGTATCAATGTAGAGAAAGAGGTCAAGCGTCGACTGTCAGACCTTTTTAGATATAGCCCATGGCTGGTGTATGGAAACCATGGCAACGGATCAATGGCCATTGGAATATAGCGTTAAAATGGCCGTGTATGCAAACTACAGGCAAAACGGTGAGGTTGATTAAACTACAGCCTAAACTGTCAGGTATACAGAACTACAAGCTAAAGTGTCAGGTATACAGAACTACAAGCTAAACTGTCACCCATATCAAACAATAGGCATCACTGCCTATTGTTGAAAATGCAGTTGTTCCAAAAGTCAACTTAAAAATCACTCAAAGTTTTTATAAATTAAAAATACAAAAGTAAATTGATCTTCCATGGCAACTCTATCATTCACCTGAATCATGGTGATTGACATGTGAGACTACTCATGCAGTTATAGACATAGATATATGGTGTAGGGACGTGAACTGAATGACTCGATTAAAGAAGCTTTAATGCTTTGACAGTTTTTTGTTTTGTTTTTCCAGTTGAGGTGAGGGGCAGGTGCTGGTTGGCCTGTTCTGTGTATGGATTTCTACATGACGCAGGGTTTAATTTGGGCTGGGCCTGGACGAGTGTGTTCTGTTGGTTATTGGTCCAGCTGTCGGTGGCCACTCCACTTGGATTAGCGATGAAATAAATGGATCGCCAACATCTTTCTGCTCTCAGCAGTTCCTCCCGTATGACTCCTGCCACATGTGACTTCTCATCCTCCCCCCCCACCCACCTTCAGTCCATTTTTCAAAGTAGACTAATCTGGTATAATTTAATTCCCATTTTATCAACAATTACTATTATAGAAGAAGGGAGGAAGGGAAAATGGGAAGGGAGAGAAAATAGGGAGGCAAGGTGAACTGATATTTTAGCTCACATGCCATCAAACATGACGCCACTACTACTGAACCCCTGTAATTAACAGTTAGCACAACACAGCCCTGGCTAAAATGTGCGGGTATTTAAAAAAATAAATAAATACTAATAATAACAACAACAACAATCAAAGTCATAATGAGAGCGTTTTACCAGTAAACAACATGGCAGCCACACGGACAGCTCCCACGCACATAAATTTCCAGCGCCGGCTAGCCTCGGGCTTGGCTTAGTTACAGACCCTGAATGAGGTCACCTTATGGTGAATGGATCAGCGATATCCATCCCGTTAAGTGGATTTATATCTCCACAGGCACCCAGGGCTGTTTAGACCGCTGTAACATAAATTGGCAACAACCCCCCCGCCACCCCAACACCCCTCCTCCTCCCCTCCCTCATCACTATACGCACCCACACCCCTTCCCTTTTATACCAATTCTAGATTCAGCAGAAAGCTGATTGGTCTCCCATTGGCTTCATTCTGAGGATCATCCATTAGCGGTAGGGCGGTGGAGGGGGGTGGAGCCGGGCGTATAACTGACCTAACGGGGATGACTTTGATAGAATGTCGCGTTGGCGGGCGAGCGGCGGCCCTCTGAATAATTGGCTTGATTATCGGGAGTTTGAGCGTCTGCCACGGGGCGAGCGAGAGAGAGAAAGAGACGGATGGACGGTGATTTGGCGACGCTCTAAGCACACTCTGTGACCGTTGAGTCGTGTCTGGCGTGCCAGGGAAGCATTAGGATTATTAAAGGACTTGTGTTTTGGTTTAACCTTGAAGAAGTACATCACGTAACATACGGGAATGGTGCTGGACAATCATCTAATGACCGCCATCTCTGGCTCTCCTCCTGAAGAACATTGTGGTTGTCTTAGGGCTCAAAACAAAGTTATTCCGCAGATTTAAAGTTTGTTCCAGACAGATATATGCTTTTTCTTCCTCGCTTGGTTTTGTTTTGGTTTTGTTTTCCAGCATTGCCGTCCTGGCAAGAGTCTTGCTCAGGTATTGCTGTTTGAATAACAATAATCTGTAATCTTAATCCGATCTCCTTTCCCCAGAGACAGAATGTAGAGGGCTAAGATTAGGGTTATCTCTGGGTTTTTTGTGCTCTGACTCGAGTAAACAGATTAAAGTTATACTTTCTTTTCTCTTTTAAAACATTTTAAAGGCCAGAGTGAGAAGATTTTTTTTTAAACAATCAAACAATTTGTCATTTCATGAACTTTGGCTTCCAAAGATATATTGTATTTAGTAGGGGTTAGACAGTGAATACAAATACGTATTATTAAGGAGCAGGTAGGGGTTAGACAGAGACTACAGAGACAGGTCATTAAGGAGCAGGTAGGGGTTAGACATCTTGAGCAAGACCCTAGCCAGGACAATATCCTTACTGCTGTTTGACTGATATCTGTTTATATCGAGATAACATGATCTGAAAGAACCTCTCGTTTGAAAAAATTCAAGACTGGTCACACAGTGTTGTGAGGTGTCCAGTCATTCCCAGAGACGCAGTGCCAGTAACGGGTGATACGAGGTGATGCGATGATGACAAACCACCCAGCACCCAGTCTGGTCAGTCACACCCCCAGACAGACGGGCGGCGCTCTCACAGTGACACCCGGTGATCCCAGCGTATCTGACCACCACAGATCGGCGAGATGATCATCATGATCATATGCTATTGATCTCCCAAGTGGGAGGACGGGGGAGAGGTTCTCTCTGTATTGTATACGTTGTATTTTACCGGCAAGGATCCGTGGATGGATATGATATTCTACGGACAGATCTGATTCAAGGTTGGCGGTTATTGTGAATTACGAATCAAACTTCAGGGTGCGGTGTTCTGAACGCCGGTCCAGCTGCATGGTATTTTACGGGACACCAAGCACAGTCACTGACGTGTCGGTGACACCAGCGACACCTAAACACGCGTATTGTCAAATGCCAAGGCTAATCTTCACTCTTACGAAGACAGAAAACCCCACACAGCGAGTGAGTGGGTGAGTGAGGTATTCAGGCAAATATAGCAATTACAAGCCCCTGTTCCCAAAGAAGCCAATTCCACCACAAACACACAAAGAACGCTCGCAGCGGAGGAGAAATAACAACCGTCAAAAGTGTAATGGTTTTTTTTTTTTTTCGAGCGCCGCAGACACACTCGCTTTGTTGGTCTGTCAGCCCGGGTCGCAGCGGCAGTTAAAAGCTGCTGTCGAGCTTTAATGGCCGTTTTAAAAGCGAGGGCATCAAAGCAAGATGGCGAAAGGGAACAGCTGTCGTCAAATGAAGATGGACCCGCAGCAATGAGCCCGGTGACATTGTTGACTAAATCACATGGGAATTGCGCGCGTGCGCACACACACACACACACACACACACACACACGGGGGTGGCCCTCCACGTGCGTGCACGCACACACACACAACACACACACACACACACACACACACACACAGTGGAATGACAGGTTGTCCTTACCTGATATGATTGGAGCCAGACGAAAGATGTCTGATAAACGACTGTTCACTGGCTCGTATGGGGAGTCTTCCAGCAAATCATTGCCTGCATATAAATAAATCAGAAACATAATGAGACCATTTTCCCTGTGTGTGTGTGTGTGTGTGTGTGTGTGTGTGTGTGTGTGTGTGTTTACGAGCAGAGCTGGAGGTGTGTGGTGTGCGTGTGTAATCATGCATGCATTTTCTAATTAGTGTTGGAAATTTGCTATTGCCAAATATTGGTGCGTCCTATAATTAGAATTGTAATGTATGAAATATGCTGCGGCACGGCATTGGACCAGGTATATTGACCTTCAGAGTGGAGTGATCTTGTTGTTTCCTGGTCATTCCTCTAGCTGGTTTGACACTAATTACAGAAACACCGCTTACATTGATGTTGGTGCGTAAGGGGCCATATCCAAGATGAGTTTTAGTCATCTAGGTCTAGCCAGGACTACATAGACAACCAAAGCAGTGTTAATTATGTTGTAATATAGATAGCGTCATGGTCGTTGTTGTTGACCGTGATTAATGATCCTCATCACCATACCCTGTAAACTCTCGAATATGCTCCAGAAGATGCGCAGGCAGTTCTTCTCCTTCTTCATGCCCCGTCTGCACCTGCAGTTGTACAGGGGACTCTGCTTCATGGCGTCTATGGCGCTCCGGCACTCGCCCTGCGCTTCGGTGCCGGTGACCGCGCTGAAGTTGCTCTCCCTTCCCGCCACGCACTGCCTCATGGTGCGGTACTTGGTGCTGCAGGTGGACTCCTTCAGGCACTGCTCGCTGGCTTTTACGCAGTCCAGCTGGGCGGCGGCGGCGGCGGCGTTGCGGGACGGCGCGTCGTCGCCCTTCAGGGTGGATATCGTATCTGGGGTTGGGGGGAGTTGGGGGGGGGGGGGGGGTGGTGGTCGAAACAGTCAACTTCAATGTCGCTGCTGATCATCAATTAGCTAATCAGCATGCGTCTGAGGTCACCGCTGTCCCTGCGCGCGTGGAGTTTAGAATCAAACACGCGCGTTGGCAACAGAGACCCCCCCCAAACATTCCTCAACAGTTGATCGTCACCAAAACATGTTTTTCCAAGTTTGGCCAACGGTATCAGAAGGGGAAAAAAAACACTCAAACGAATCAGCTCAAACCCAACTCTAGTTATTTTTTGGTGACAAATGAATACATGTGCCCCACATGTTAAACGCGCCTGCTTGACGCCGCGCCTGTTAAACGCGCCTGCTTGACGCCGCGTAAATATTATATGTACACACAGTTTACACACACGTCGGTCCACGTGTTGCGCCTGTCAACAAGCACGGATATGCAGGTACACGCAACGTATATACAATATAACATACAATATAACATACAATATAAATACTATTATTAGACAGCAGAGCGAAGCAGGAGGACTTACCCATGAAGGAAAACACAATGAGAAAAGTTGGTAAAAGCATGGCGCCTTGAGGTGCTGTCGTGTATACGGAGGTCATAGATCGCGCGCTTCAGACACGTTCGAGTGATCTCCGCGTGGTCCGCGTGCAGCAGCGCTCCCGTCTCACGTGACGCCAGAGGCGAAGCATGCCGTGTAGGTCCGCCGCCGCCACGCGCAACAATTAGCTGTCCGAGCTGTCTCCCGCGCTGCAGCTGCAGACCCGCAGCTGGACGCACTTGTTCACTGTGCAGTGCAGTGCGGTGCAGTGCACTGGAGACCGGAGCCAACAACAACAACAACAACAACAACAACAACAACCACCACCACCCCGCTAGTTTAGGAGGCGGTGACCGAGGCGGACCACATCCATCCTCCACCACGCCGGGCAGGTCATGTGTTCAACATCCCCTCTTTACTCCGGAGTAGTTGTCGTCCTTGAAGGAACTCAACTGGACAGGAAAAAAGTATTTGCTCCGAAAAGCAGGAGGTGATAAAATAGACACTTGATCGGCTAACTAGTCAATAACTTAACGTTAATGCACATTCCTATGGGCTGTTGTTGGTTGGTTGTTTGTTGTTGTTGTTTTTTTTGGTTGTTTTTTTTCTTTTTCTTTTCTTTTTTTTTAACCAGGAATAAGCCTACGTCCAAATGAGTCGAAATACAAAAAATAATTCCCCGTGTTCCCCGTGCTCATGTGCTGCAGCGCGGTGACGGAGCTGCCGTTTGATCCTCCGCTGCGCTGCTGCGCTTCGTTCTGCTGAGCTGAGCCTCCCGACGCGTGACGTCACGTGACGCCGTGCCGGACGGCGCGGAGAGCTGACGGCTTGGCGTGAGTCGATGCCAAACGTCATTACATTAATAACATTAATACAACATTAATAACAAAAAAAAGTTATTAAGGCCTATTAGTAGCCACCTTAATTAATGAGCCTACCTATACGTACGGCTACCAGTACGCTTACTTTGTAGCTGAAATATATTTTAATATTTTCATTCATTTAGCATTTGATTGAAACAACACAACGTTGTCAATTAAAGGGCTACTATCATACCACCAGGTGTGAGTGTGATTAGTCACGCCGCGCGCATCTCCGCCTTATTACATCACAAGTGGGAGTGTCTGTCTCTAGCCTATTGTTACAGACCACTGGAAGGCTGATCTATCAAGCATACATCTGGGTGGACAATCAGACAGATATTCTGAAATGGCTTGCAATGGCTAATCACACTCACATCTGGTGGTATACTGTAATACAAGCCCTTTAAAAAAATAAACATTCATTAGCATTGTGAAAATGGTAATAGCCTATATGGGATCAACTCAAACATGCACTTATGTATCGGTTATGTAAGGCTTTACAGTGATGGTGAGGCCTATGAAAACATGCCTACACACCTACACAGCCGAATGGGCTTAGTACTCTGTCCTATATATAGCCATATATTGCAGGTCTGTTCATGGAAAGCAAATTAGTTTAATGTAAATTATTGCCATTTAGATCCTCTAGGACACCTGGATGGTCTAGTGGGCTTCCCAGAGGAATAGTCTGGTGTACGCACTGTAAAAAAAAAAAAAAGTCCCAAATTACCAGGGAGAATAGAAACCCTTGAGGAAAGTCAAAGTAAGTCGTCATTCTTGATTACCGTTGCAGTCTCAACGGGGCTTTACAATGTAATGTTCAACTAGAGCGTAGAACACTCAAACTGGCCAAGAAGTCCCTCTTTAAAACACTTAAAATGATTGGGTTGAAAGGTTCCTTTGAGTGGCAGATAGGCACAGTACACCTGTTGTCTGAAGTGTGGGCCTATTTCTGAGATTAACCATGGAAATAAATTAATCCTTAATCAGTCCCCAGGGAAAACTCTGAATAGAAGAAGACTACAAAGTAGTATGGAGAGAGGATGTTACGATTATAGTTGACGTAAATAGGTTATAGAATAGGCTACACTATATTCAAAACAACATTTAGAAATGGTTTCGTTTATAATTTGGAGATTAACTTTACAGGCTATAGGTTCAATGTGGTTAAGTCGTGGTAGTATTGGGATTATCCGGTTATCCGTGGTTTAGTTTAGGAATGAGATTCTAAAAGTTAAAGTTTAGGTATTTGTAGCAATTCTGTTGCCACAATGTTAGTTTGGGTTCTTGCCGTGAAGGAGAGACAGTAGTTCGTAGTGATGCGAAACGGGTGTTTAATCAACAACGAAAAAGATTGCCACTTGGTATATTAAGGAGACAAATAATACAGACGGTTCAGTCGGCGTTAAGGGTTTCTGGAGTCGGCCTGTTGTCGGGTTCTGCTGCTCAATCCGTCCCCAGCCTCCGACTGTGGGGAGATTAAATAGATGTGAAGATATACTCATCAGACTAATCACACTCATCACCTACGGCTGCGTCAATCTCAGTCATTTTGCCGATCCGCCCCCCTTGTTTCACCTGCTGACACTAAACCACGGCCCCCTTCATATCCAGTATTATTAGTATTATTAGAGATGTTTAGATGTTCAGTTATGGCTAAGTGTTAGGGCCTATGGGTTAGAGATTGTTAGGTTAAGGATGGTTAAGTATTAGATGGCCTTACTCTGTTAGAGATGGTTAAGTTTAGATATTGTTACTATCCCTAAAGTTAACCATCCTGAACATAATCTAACCTTATACCTAAACTAGTAGTAGTGGTTTGGCCTATATCTAATTGACTGATGCGGACCACAATGTTTGAAGTTGGTCCAAATGTCTGCATTCTAATCTTTTGTGGCTAAACTGTATGTCTGTTAAAGTACTTGTTTTTGCCACTGACAGACTCAGAGTGTTATTCTGAGTGTCTGACAACATTATGGAAAGGGTCCCTATAGGGAAGTACAACTTTGGTCTTTATCTTTCACTTGATCCAGTCTATTTGTTATTATGTCTAACCAAGTCTCACTCGAGGAGATGTCTCAGTCGCACATTGTCAGAATCAGCTAAATATTCAGTCATGCTTTTAGAAATGGTGTAGATAACACCAAGCTACACTATCTGTAGTCCAACACAACAAACTCTCGCCGGCACTCCTCTCAACAACACAACTCTTGTGAGTGTCAGAGCGAGACTGCTCCTTCAGCAAGACTTGGTTGGACACAATAACAAATACTCATCAAGGGCCAAGGGTTAGAAAAGAAAGAAAAAAAGTAGGGATCCTTACCATAATATTGTCTCACACTTTTAACTCTCTGAGTCTGTCAGTGGCTTAGTTAGTCAGACTCCAAATAATGATAAAATAGAGTCCAGGTTGAAAAATCGCAAAGTTACCATTTAATATGTCAGAACTTTCATTTGATCACCTTTTAACCTTTTCCCAATTAATAATATATACTGTATATATATATATTTTTTCTTCATAAAACTAAGTTATTGACCACTAAACCGTAACATGTAAGATGCCTATTGTCATCTCTGTCATCATCATGCTAGCTCTCAGAGAGAGCACGTACTTACAAGAAGAGCCACTTGACATCCAAAACGGTTAGCGTAGCCTATATTATTAATTGTTTGTCAAGGGGGGGAAAAACAATCTGGCTGAAAGTGAAACGTTGGAGGACGTGCCAACAAAGTGGATCAATTAGATGCCTAACTGCTCCGTCGATTTGAGAGTGGCCAATGAATCACATGGTTTCAGCCGAGAGAGAGAGAGAGAGACCCATCTCATCCTGCGGGACAGTGTAAATCAAGACAGGCACGACAGCCTTTGTATATGTAATGTGCATACAGTTAACATACTGTACCTGTAAGGCTTGTGTTTGAGCAGTTGATTTTCGATGGTATTGACTCGTCAAAGATGTGCGGATGGGAGGTCGTTTGTCATCCTCGATGGAGCGTGTTAGCCAACCGTGTTAGAACTAGAGACGCTAGTGGATGCTCCTGTATAAACGCTCTGCATCATTAGACAAATCGGAGGACCTCTGCAGGGAGAGCCAAAGGGCAGTGTTTAACATCTCGTATTCATGAAGCCAGGGTTCCAGCTTTAATCGGAGCTTTGTGGGGGACTCTAAAATAACCTGCCGTTAGGGGCGGAGACAAAATGAATACATAAATGATATTGCCTAAGACAGACAGACAGACAGACAGACAGACACTACTTACTTCAATTGTATTAAGTAGATGGCAACCAGAGACTGCCAGATCTCTGCAATATAATATTGCAACAAAGTTCCAATAGCCTGAAATATGCCAACGAGACCCATCACTCAAGGGGGAGAACGCAATTTCCGCCCTTTTTGGTATCATATGACATTTTTTCATGCAAAATGGTCATGTCTACCATAATTACATTATTTCATTTAAATATGAAAAGATATGAGGGGGCGGGGGCAGTATTCACATTCATAAAGTGAGATGTGATTTATGACCTTTATTCCTGTTCGAGGCATCATGTAAAGGAGTCGAATGGGCTAACATTGGCTTTCACATACATCCCCATGTCCCACGGTAGCATGTCAATTGCCTCTGGACGCCCCGTTCACTTCGTTAGCCAGTTGAAAAAAATCCATTAGGTTGCTGTTACTTAGCCTATTTATTTACTCGCCAGGTCAGATAAGCAGAGCAGCAAATCGTATTATGTCACATACGGCTGGTTCACGGGAGCCCCGCTACACTGTGGGGGATAGGGCCGATGACATTGGATTGGCAATATTTGATTTAGTGTTATTCTGCGGAAACCAAGCCATTATCCCATCCCTTGTTCCCCGGAGTTTCTCCCCCACGACGAATCCTCACATGATGAGATTCCCGCCTAAACAAATGGAAAATCCATAGGGAATTACCAACGGAACGGAGCCGGAACTTCCGTCGCTGGCTGTGGTTCGCGTTCGTTTTTATTACCGGGGGAAGATAAAAAAATCCTGTTCTCAGCATTATCCGTCTCCATGCTTTTATGAGGACCGTTCACGTTAATGTCCCCCCTCTAAGGAGCCCAGGGCGTTTACCCAGTGAGATTTATTCCAGGCTGATCAATAGACTAGTTCCCAACACTAAATGATTGGTAACTCCATCTCGCCAGCGAGTCTCCGGCCTCCGGTCTCTACTCCACACCCCAGCACCACCGGATGCTGTAACTCACTGCACATTGACCAGATCAATTTCTTGTTAAGACGGGAAGGGAAAGAGAGGCGGCGGCGGTGGGAAATTACGACCGTGTGTTAGGTTGATCAATTTGAAACCACATCTCAATTTCCCTAATAGCGCAGTTTTTCCCTGCTTCTCCTGATATTATTAATTTGTTATAAATTACACGTTAGATTTGTCAACAATTTGAGAACTGCCATGGCTGCAATAAACCCTGCCAGCGCCATTTGCAGTAGATGAACACGATAAACAGGTATTGCAATGTATTACACCAAAGAGAGGAAGACAGATTCAATACCCCATCCCCCGGGGGGGCACGGAGCACTGGAAGAAATGAACAAGATACAACAAGATAAAGATAAAGAGTCGGCCCATGTAACAGTCTAGTTTGAGGAACAAATTAAATGCCACTATATCCCACGGCTCATTTGTATTTGCCATAAACGTCAGAGAAAAACCACAATAAATGTCGTTTGTTTGTGTAGTTGGGAATCAAGTTGCGTCTTGAACACCGCCGGCATTTACGAGCCCCAGAGTCACGTGGGATGCTTGATCACGTGGGATGATTGATCACGAGGGATGATTGATCAGAGCCACGGGACACGGAGCTGGCGTCCCGCTCAATATAAAGGTCGACCGCCATCTAGTGGAGGGCCCGGCGCCATGCAGTGTCTTCCACGCACCGCGGTGGCTGCTGTCGTGGGGCTCGTCGTGGGGAACGCGCAACCAACGCGCGTTCAGTGGAATGGGGACTTGAATACAAACGTCAATATTAATTGTACATTTGTAAATCGACGATTGTAAATTAGATTTGTTTTGTTTTTGTTTTCATGTACCACTCGCTTTGGCAATGTAAATGCATGTTTCCCATGCCAATAAAGCTCTTTAAATACAAAGAACAGCATGTGGGAGTCATGGTTTTCATCACAAGCAATCATAAGTAACACAATCATAAGTAAATAGCCTAAATAAGCAGCCATGTTGAGATGCATCACCTACTAGTCACTCATTATCAAGACAGACAGCTGCTATTATAAATAGATTTATTTGAGCAAACATTTTTGTTCATAGACTTTGGTTGTGACTTGGGTCGGATCTAATATCATTCAATGGCAGGGTGCATGGCTAAACAGAAAGTTTTGGGCCAAAAAGTTAGATTTCAAGTTTCATATTTGTTTTGTGTGACAAGCGTAGGAATATAATTCAGGTATAATCCCCTGCTTCTCCTCATACAAGAACACACCGTAGGCAAATTGTCCCAAATTGAGCAATATTAAACCACCCATGGTGTAAAGACGCAGTGGCAGTACTCAACACCGGCAGCAGGGGGCAGCGTTGGCACATCGCTCTGAGGGAAACGCTCGTCATCTCTTCTCCTTGAACACAACAACACAGCAGTTCCCGCCGAGAGAGGTTTAAAATGGCTGTTTGTTGCATTGCCATTTTCTCATAGCACTGACTGAGTGATCTGGAATAAATGCCCTCCTCCTGCTCCTGCTCCTGCTCCTGTTCACAAGATTTAGCATGTTCCATTTTTCAGGCCCAAGTAGGTCTGTTTATATCGACAGTTGAAAGAGACACTCGTGTTTGGAGCAATTATTGATGTGTACACACTTGTTTGTTTATTCCAGGGCTATAGCGAGCGCTGATGCTGGTGTACTAACAAGAATAAAGTGGTGGACTTATTGCAGGCTTATGACTTATTAAAGGATAAATATATATGTGTGTGCGTGCGTGTGTGTGTGCGTAAGCATATATTCAGCTGGTTCTTCATGGCGATGATACTATACTATCTATACTGCTATCTATACATCTGGTACTGCTCTCGTACTGCTCTGAAGTGGTGCTTCACAACCTCGTCTCTGTTTTACAAGATGGACACGCGGACACACACACACACACACACACACACACCTTGCTGACCCCTAACAATCCTTCGATGGTCACTTGCACACGGTGCAAGTGATTGCACACACATACATACAATTATGTGTGTGTGTGTGTGTGTGTGTGTGTTAGAGTTGTAGTCAAGACCGCCTAAACCGAGACCAAGACACTACCAAGACCAGAGGGTATCGAAACTAAGACAAACCAAGACAAGACCGACCAAGTCAAGACCAAGACCAAGTCAAGACCAAGACCGAGACCAAGTCGAGACCGGAAAAAAAAAACAGACTAGTGTTTAAGTTACACCAATACTTGAACAATACAATGAAGAACAGCAGCATACTGGGGTTCAGCCACAGTTTACATTCAATACATATTAGACGGTATTATTTCAACTACAGGCAGAACAATACAGAGACAGAGCATGTCATGTGACTGTGAGCTCACTGGAAATGTTTTCCCAGACTGGGTGAAATCAACTATGTGTAGCAATTGCATGATGGCTGTTCCTGCACTATTAGAGGATTGAGACTCCCTTTTCACTTCAGTGTGCTGTTGAGGATTGACATGACTGGTCCTGACTGGTCCCAAAGTCATCTGACAAAACAACAAACACCTCCAACACCATCTTGCACCTCCAACAACTGTCTAAAGAATGGGAAATATGTAACCTATTTAAATTATACTTAATTTACAGATGAAATCGTAACATCAAATTAAAGATACACAATTATAAACTTGAAATTGCATCATTGTAGTAGCCATTGTAGGAGCCAAATTACACTGTTATGATATCAAATTCCCCCTGAAATGGATTAGGCCTAATGTTTAGTCAACACAACAACGGGTGAATATGCAGATGTTATTTTAAAAGCACTGGTTACCTACACAGCCCTCACTGTTACTGACAGACAATATTCTATTTTTTTCCCATTAAAAAAAAAAAAAAAAAATTCGTGCGTGAGCGCAAGGCTGAGTAGCTGTGAAGTGAAGTGTGGACGAGGGGAGTGGAGCAGCCGTTAGGAAAAAATATCCAATGTAACATATTTGGCGCGTAGTGTACTGGTGCTGCGTAGTGTACTGGTGCTGCGTCAGGTTTTGTGATGAGCATGAGCTCGCTGCTTGGTTTATGCACAAACCCCCTCGAGACCTCTATGTCCGAGACCAAGACAAGACCGAGACCAAATACAGTCGAGTCCGAGACAAGACCAAGACCACGTAAAAGTGGTCTCGAGACCAAGACCGGTCTCAAGTACGACAACACTAGTGTGTGTGTGTGTGTGTGTGTGCTCACCTCTGTTTGGGCTCTCCCACATAAAACGAGTATCCAGAAAGCCTGCTAAGACAACATCATTGTCAAAAGATTCTCATCAATAAATAAACACTGTTTTCCGACCGAGATGTAAATTCTCAGAGGAAAGGCTATCATTATTGTAATTTATCTTCCAGTATACATAAACATGTGAGTCAATGTTGCATTTTAGATGTGTTTGCAAAGAATCAATATACAAGTGAGAAATAATAATGAATCTTTTTGAGAGGGTGTTGAGACAGACGTGCTGTGTTTCTTGTAGAAAAGAAAAAAAAGGATTTGTGACTCAAATGTCAGCATGTTTTGTCATACGATTTTTTTTTTGCTGTTGATTATTCATGAAGAAAACAAACCAATCGCAATTACCCATTGAGCACTGAGACCCAATCAAACAAGGGTGTGCTATATAAGGCACCCAAGATAATGGAGTGTGGGGGCGGAGTGGGAGAGGGTGGGAGGGAGACAGATGGATGGAGCAGAACTGGGCTCTGTCAGTCGTCACTTGATGGATACATTTATCTCAAAGTTAAATAATTCCCAGATCATGGCTCTGCTGTGAGAGCTGTCGTCGGCTAACAACCGGGGTCTCTCTAACACACCGTAATGCTATAGGGGGACGACGGTTGACTGAAGGACAATTTATACTTCTGTGTGGAATCTACGGCGTACCAACACATGTCTGTGTGCCCTACGTCCGTAGCCTACACCTCTCCTGAAATGTTAGGGTGATTGGTTGCAGACCGCAAGAACTGTGAAGGACTGTGATCACATTTCCTCCCATGCAGCTCCAACTGGCGCTTTGGCAGTGTAATTGCAGTGGGCTGTACGTTTGCTATTGTGATGGTAGCATATTGTGCACCTCCTTGTTTTCCTCGTCTCCCCACCCCCTCCTCCATTGTATCTCAGCACCACCACCCCCCCCCCACCCCCCACACACACACACACACACACACACACGTCCGTCCAATTATCCCTGACGCGATAAACACATACACACACACACACACACATAATATGACACCCAAGGGCGAACAGCCACTCTGACTAGCAGATCTGCTGCTCTGGGACGACTCTTCCTCCGCCTCCTCATCCTCCTCTACTACTACCACTCTGTGTTGGGGACCTCGATGCTGTCGCGTGAAAAAAACAAACAAATGTCCAAATGAGCGGGAAACGGAGCTAAGTTGGCACAAAATGAACGCTGATTATGCAATACAGAGCGCCCCTCCTCCCCCTAATTACAGAGAGATTTAATGAGGACGACAAAGCGTCAAGTGTGTTTTTAGTTGGGGTTTTTTTTCTTTTCTAGGCCGTGGTGGTGAATGCGGTACAGTTGATGATGGGCTGGGCGAGCCGGTGTGTGTGTTTGCACACCTCGGCAAGTCAGTTTTTGTTGGGGGTTTTTTAACACCCAAACCGCTAATGTCTTCGGGGCGATGAATTCCCCCAGCTGATAAACAGTGGCAGCGTTAGCCCTGTAGCCTACATGTTGCGCGGTTGCATCTGTCATGGCGGCTGTGCAAGGCAGTACCCCTCGGCACAGACATAGGCCTGGCATTGATTACTTGTTGGGAATTGAGCATACACCCACTTAACATTCACACCGGGTAGGTCTGTGTACGCTGAGCATCTTCTCTCTCTGTGTGTCTCTCTGTCTCTCTCTCTCTCTCTCTCTCTCTCTCTCTGTGTCTCTCTCTCTCCCTCTCTCTCTCGCTCTCCATTCCGATTGATCGTCCTTACGATCGTTTGTCCACTTGCTCCAGTTCTGTGGAAAGTATCGATTTTTTCTTTCTTTATTTAAAACGGTCTTTTCTTTACCAGCAATAGAAGATATAGTTGCATGGATAACATGTGCAATCAAATACAACATATGCTCCGCTTTAGTGCAAGACACCAGAATGAAGTCAACAGCTTCATCGCAATGAATTGCGGTGCGTGCTAGATGCTACTAGCGTCTAGAAAGTCAACAATACCGAGACAATATTGGAAATACGGTTTGCGCCAAATTACGGTTAATCAGCTGTAATGTTCGTATTGGTTAGGTTAGAGGTAGCTCACTATCTAAATCTAAATTAGACTCAGAGGGAACCACTCAGTCAATGACCAAATGTAAATACAGAATGACAACTTGGGGAGACGGCTCAGGCTGGTTTAAAACGGCAGCTGCCTCTGAACCTGCGTACGTACTGCGCACTGCAGCCTCCACTGGCTCCTAGTGGACTATTGGTATGTGAGACAAAAGTATGGAAATGCTAATTTATTATGTGTGAAATGCTAAGTTGTTTCCACCCAAACAGTGTTGTAGATTATGTATATGATTGCAATAATAATAATAATAATAATACTAAAACATATGTATGATAAGCATGCTTCAAATTACTATTGGAATTGCCCGTTCATTGGGGTTTTTGGTCTACGCTTGGAGAGGTTATTAATAACGTTTAAAAGTTTTGGTTAAGACGGTCATCCTCCTGTCAAATGGGATATACAAGCGACTGTAGCACTCATAGTTTACACACTACGAATTTCTCCAGAAATAGTATGGCATCCAGGTACTTTTCGTACTTTTTTTGCATACTACGTAGAAATATGATTTTGGACATACTACATACTACTCCCGTCTACTACATACTAAGTTACAGAGATTCAGACGGAGCCCAAAACATTCTTTCCATGACACTGATTATTGGTCCTTGTATGTACCAGGGGAGCACCGGCAGTAGACCAAGATAACACATTGTACCATGGACCATGTGAATCATAATCATAGCATTATGAGCTTCATGTTTGTCCTCGGACGACACCGGCCTCTGTGAAAAGGGTCTGTTCCCAAAACATTCTGAATTTCCAGAGCGTGGCAGAACAGATTTGAGGTTAAATCCATCCAATTTCCACCTTACTAATTCACACGAAGAATCTGTTGAAGACTATTTCAATATTCCTTTTTATCACAGCTACAGTCTCAAAGGGCTTCACAGCCCCACTTTATACAATATCCCCATTAAATCCAAGAGCTCTAAAGGGCAAAGAGAAACTCCCTCCAAACCCAGAGGGAAGAAACCTTAAGAAGCAGAGAATAGGATCCCTCCGTCCACACGGCCGGTCAGCAGGAAGATGGCTATTGAAAGGGAAGACACAAAACAACAGCAAAATGACCACAAAGACTTAAAATGTCAATCATCAAATTACAACACAAGCACAAGTGGAAAACATTCAGAGTTCAAGATAATATAATAATAATAATAATAATAATAATAATAATAATAATAATAATACAACTATTATGTCAAGTTATACAATAATTATAATCATATAAGCCCTAGATTGGGGTTTGCTGCTGAATCTACATTTGAGGCGTAGTGGACCAGAGCAAGTGCGAATACAAAGTTGCTCCTTCTTTCGTAATCTCATATTAATTCAGTGATCCACTTGACAGTGACTTGCGTTATTTTAGCACTTTGCCACACACTGGATGAATGGGGACCATTGTGGCTACATGCTCGTGACCTGGCTGGTGGTAGACCATCATGCCTGGACGTGCTACCAGAGTAATAACCGCAATGATGAGACAAGATAAGATATACGTATAATGGGGCATGTGAAACCTTTGGAGATATTAACTATGATTAAATAGGCTTTCGAGTTCCTCGACAAATATATTTAACGCAACGCTAGCCCTACTTGAGTTGTCCTTCCCCTTGGAACTACAGAGAGGACAATAAAGAGGGCAAGATATATATATACACACACACACACACACACACACACACACACACACACACACACACACACTGTATATACAGTACATATACTTCTTGAGCCAGCATGGCTGTGACACACAGTGCTAAGTACCAGGCCTTATTAGATCTATTGGAACAGCATGCAACCCCGCTTGACTAATTCACCTCTCCGTGCTGAAACCGGCAGACGTTTCCGTTGTGGTTTGGGTGAGCGGGAGCGTGGTGTGTTACGATACTCGGTGACTCACAAAGTCAGTAAGCTGAGTTTACAAGAGGTGGTGCTGGTGTTTAATTGGGCACGGAATTTAATAATGCAAAACAACAAACAAACAGGAAACGGCAACAACAAATGAACGCACAATAAAGGCAGCGCAGTGTTTTGACATTGTTAATGAGGCTGGCTTTAATCACTATCTTTCGTTTTTTGTCTCAACCAATTCAGTTGACTTGTTCTTTTTTCCTTGTTCACCGCCAACCTTGAAGGTGCAAATATTGACGCCAGGTAATTGGGCGCAATGGCGTTTCGCTGATCCGATTGGTCATCTCCCCTCCCAGTTCAGTCAACAAATCAAAGCTAGACTCCGCCCACTTTTAGTCTCGTTCTGCATCTCAAATGATCCTTAGGAGACTTGGAAGAAAAACCATTGTGTGAGAAACCTAGCTGTAGCCTACATATACAATCATGACGAGATATGGCTGTGTTCAATCTGAACATAATCTAACACAAGTGTTTAGAAGTACATTTAGACCAAAACAGGCTAATAAGGCTAATAACAATAGGCTAAGTATTTGACTCTCATTGTCTCTCATTGTCAGGTAATTATGGCTGTACTTGTAAGACATGCATTTTACAAGTTGTTTATGGAAGTAAATATAGACCAAAGAACTGATGATTTTGATCACACACACACACACACCCACACCCACACCCACACACACACACACACACACACACACACACACACACACACACACACACACACACACACACACACACACACAGACACAGACACAGACAAAACAGCCAGTCTGAGCTATCGGCATCTGGGACGGCATCTTGATGAATTGATGTGCTTTCACACGTGAGATAAGGCCAACATTACGGATGTACTACAACGTCTGGATTGGTTCGGTGGGAGTGATAAAATACACCGCCGTCTCGGATTACACGGCAAAACCGCTCACAGACATCCTAATGGACACATCCATCTGCCCGACTAGCATCTCCTTGCGTCCATTCCCTTCCCTCCTCCTCCTCCTCCCCCAAAACCTGATCGCAGGTGTCGTCCACCGGCTGACATGATGTGTCAGATAACACACACAAACGTCTCAACTCATGAGAAACGACTTTTTCCCGTCGTTTTTATGTAATAGATCTGTGGATGTATATATAGATCTTCAGAAGTTACTTCTTTTAAAAGTCCTGTGTAATAGATATGGAACGGATTCGATTGGAAGTGGTTTGCAGTTTCATGCAAAATAGAGCCGCGAGCTTAGCGGCTGTGCTAACGTACTCTCAGCACAATGCTGGAGATATCACCTTGAAACATATCAATATGTTGGTCAATTTGTGTGTTCCAGTTCTTTAGAACTTCAGTGGGGGTAAGATAGTGCAGTGATAGACCTCAACGTCTACCTTTGTGCAAAACCTGCTGGCTGCTTTATAAATATTATATAGCCACATATAATGCAGATTTAATATACCTTTCATCTTATAGTTCTATCCTCGCCTACAAACACAAGAATAGCAAGCTTATGAAGGTCATAATTCGTCGTTGCTAGTATATTACTCAAACATGCCTCGTAGCCTTATACTGGGTTATGGGTTTATTATGTATGAAACTAGAATGTGGGGAAAAAGTGATTTGCAGACGATTGGTTCCCCCCTGTGGCAGTAGAGAGCGTAGCACCTCATGGTACGTTATGCTCTTTCTTAATCATACAAGTTGCTGTCTTTGACGATTGAACTGTAAGAAATTTTTAATCCTAGTATATATACTAATCCTAGTATATAGCCAGGAATATGAGGATTTGAGTTAGCATGGTCGATATTCTCACCTAGGTATTAAACATATAGACCATTTTTTTAAATAGGAGACACTTCTATTCCTTTCCTGCTAGACACATGAAAATGGGATATTTTAATATTTTCATAGAATGCAGACACATTGAACTCTGGCTAAAAACGATTTGTGTGAGCGGGAGCGAGACACTGGCACTGATAAGCAGATGTTAGCCTGTCCCACACATCCCTGACATGGTGCGTGTACGGACGCTAATTACATTAAGCCCAGAGTGCTGCCAACCTGACATCCGCGCGTCCGCTTCACCTGATGGTTTTGGACCTGAAAACCTCTCGTTGTAGTTCGCTTGGAGCCATTTGGTGAACGTTCATCTGTTTTTATGCAGATTTAGTATTTATTCTGAACGAATGTATGGACGTATTACACCGTGCAGTAGCCGGGTTTGCCAGCACTCGTGTATGTCTACACACACACACACACACACACACACACACACACACACACACACACACACACACACACACACACACACACACACACACACACGCGCGTACCTCCGATTCACTGACGATTCACAGATCATCAGTAGCAGGGTATAGTCACTTCCTGTTCCTGTAATTTTAACATTAGGTCAGTTGCATATATGTCAGTAGCAGCACCAGGTATGTGTGTGGACGAGTTATCCAATGGCCTAAATCCAATGGACCCATCATTAATGTTAGGAGATACACCTGCCATTTTCTCCTGCTGTGAAAAGGCTCTATAAACCTTTTTCACCGAGGCATCATCGTAGGACAAACTCATTTCACTAATTATGGATCTACTACTTTTCTGTACCAGGGCACGGGTAGTAGACTAAACTAGTGAAGATAAGTCAACTAGCCGCGCCCTGGTGCATCAAAGTAGCAGACCCATATCAGTACCCCTTTTAAGGTTTCTTAAGCAAAAATGCAATCAATAGCATGAAAGCAAATGAAAAACACTCTCAAAAGAATACACATGGGGGTCATACCTCCTCATAGGAAGGGATGCAATTAGCAGGTGACCGAGGGATCTTGGACATTTGGACCTTTCTATAAGAGAGGGTTTCAAGGACATGGAAGATGATCATTTTCATGGTTCTAACAATACAGGAAGTGACTCACAGCATCATCAAATGCTGCATTAGAAATACAAGACAAATACAAGACAATGTTTCTAAATTCAAAGGAAAGAGGTCAGGGCGTCCGGGCGTTAAATTTGACAAAAAATATTAATTTGGAGGCTGTAGCCCCACAGGAAGTGATGGTTTTGGAGGAACCCTGGGGGTCAAGAACACTTGCGAGTGAGCGAGAGACCTGGGGTCTGTTTATATGAAAGAGCGTCTCAAGGACATGTTGGATTATCTATATTGTGGCTCTCGCCCCACAGGAAGTGACTCAAAAAGCAGACCTGAAAGTGTATTCCTAATAACAACCTGAAGACTAACTAAACATTCTATACATTCAGCGAACAACGATTATGAAAATAACAAGCACATTTCTCGCTAGCAATGTTAACCGAATGCCAAATCTGAAAATATGATCCTTAATCTTAAACCATTGCATTTGTCATTGCAAAACAAAAACACTCCATGTTAAACACGTGAAACATTACTGCAGTTGTGGCCCTTGAGTTGAGAGATAGTGCTAGTTATTGTTTTATTACTGATTCTGAAGTGTCAGTGTGGTGCTCGTCAAGCTGGAAGGATGTATTAAAACGGTAAAGACTTCAGGGCCTTGCTGTCAGTCAGTCAGTCAGTGTCCCTGTGCAATGAGATATAAAACATCGACCAGCTATAAACAGTAGGAGTGTGCTGCTCTCAGCAGGGCTTCAACAATGGAAGCAAATCAGTTGGAATAAATGGAAGAGAAACTAAATTGATATGAACCACACTGTGTGTGTTTGTGTGTGTGTGTGTGTGTGTGTGTGTGTGGGTGTGTGTGTGTGCATGCGTGTGTGTGTGTGTGTGTGGGAGAGAGGGGTTGTGTCACATCTGCATATTCACAGTATTTTCTCAGTGTTTCCAGATAATCCCACTTAATCTTTGGAAACATCCTTTGGGGACTTCTTAATCACTATTTAATCACATCTCATAAAAACAGTGTTGGTCCTGCCCAGCCAAAAGCATTTCTTCAAGATTGAATCGAATCGTCATATTTAAGGCATTCCATAAATGGCCATGGTGTCATCTGAAGGGTTGAGTGGATGGCTTCTATGAGGATTTGAACGGCCAAACCCAGAGATAGAGTGGCAATGGGGGAAGTCTGACTATGCATCTAGTTATGTATTATTTATTGTTATTGATGCATGAACCTGTGGGTATATTTTATTCATACACCCGGCAGTAATAAATAACTTATTTCTGTATGTATAGATGGAAGGAGGGATGACTATGTAATATGGACTGTGTGTGTGTGTGTGTATGTGTGTATTGTGTGAGTATTTCTTCAATGTTTCTAGATAACACAACTTAATTTAATTTAAAATGTTCAACAACCTTCTGGGACTAAGTCCCATGTTCCCATCCTATAAACAAGTGGCAAATCCCAATGGAGGCAACAATGTGCACTGTGTGTGTGTGTGTGTGTGTGTGTGTGTGTGTGTGTGTGTGTGTGTGTGTGTGTGTGTGTGTGTGTGTGTGTGTGTGTGTGTGTGTGTGTGTGTGTGTGTGTGTGTGGTGGGGGGGGGGGGGGTGTACGTGCACAGACTCCTGCCTGCTGCTTAACGACCCCGCATCTAAAGGTCTCTGCACGTCGCTTTGGATAAAACCGTCTTCTTGAATCAGGAAATAGCGAATATGGTTCGATCACACCGACGCGACCAGAAGCATCCAGGGGTTATTGTTGTTTCATGTGTATTGTGATTATTTGTAATATTCCCAAATTGATCATTCCCACCCTCGCTCATCAATAACTAAATGCTTCGCGGCCGGCTGGTTGATCTTGCCACATCGTGTGCCATTGGAAGGAGGGGGGGGGGGGGGGGGGGGGCGGGTGTGCTGATACCAGACCGAGACATGCTCAGCGGACCTTGGAGAGAGAGAGGCCCCGGAGGTTAATTGTCCCCAATAATGGGAGCAGAAATGTTCACACACGCACGCAGCCTGCGGTTGAACCATGCACATTTGAGAATGAAAAAGGAGTAATCACTTGCCGTAAGATGAGATGGTATTTTATTAATACCAGACGGTATATTTGGGTGTCACAGCAGAAAGTCCAGGGCAGTAGTAGATTAAAACAATAAATATAGACCCAGCTGAGTCAAAAAGTGTGTGTGTGCGTGTGTGCGTGTGTGCGAGTGTGCAAGTTCCCCGTTTCCCCAATTCTCCATTGTTATCCCAGCATGCTGTGCCACGCTGGGATAACAACCGTTTGAAAACAAGCCCTGTTGAGATGCTGTGTTGCCAAGCAGCAAGTTAAATGACCCATACTTCACCACCAGGTTTGATGCTGATTAGCCATTATGGACAAAAAAAACTGGGCGGGCACTCCTACTCCCACTTGTGATGTCAGAAGTGGGAGTGTCCACCCCCCCCAGATATATAGATATACACCAAGATAGATCAGCCAACCGGCCTACCCAGTGGACTGTACCAACTGTTACAGGCTGATCTATCCATCATTCTGGGGTGGATATCACAACGGGAGTGTCCACCCCAGATGGATAAACACTGAGATACAGTAGTTAAACCAACCAGCCTGTCCAGTGGACTGTACCAACTGTTAGAAGGCTGATCTATCCATCATTCTGGATGGACAATCAGCAATATTAGGAAAAACATACATAATTTTTTTCCTCAGCCCAAGGTCCTCTGAAACACTACATGTTTCAAGTTTCAAGTTTCAAGTATTTTATTGTCACTTCACAATTTACACGTGAGTATAAGCAGTGAGTGAAAAACCTTTTGTGCAAAACGCCCGACAGCCGACAGTAATTATAAAAGAATACAAAATAGAAGTAGAGCTAGCAAAATAGAAATAGAACTATAAATATAAATTCTGTGTAAAATAAGAATAAAATAAAATGAATAAAATGTGAGTTAACGTGTCCCTCAGCCTCATTATCTGACCACACACGTGGTGGCTGTTAATTAGCCATCCACAAGACACATGGCCCCTCTCACTAGTGAACCACCACAAGACCACACCCTGGCCCTCGTCCTAGTGAATCACAAAAAACAAATGGCCCCTCTCACTAGTGACATCACAAAGAAACATGGCCCCTCTTCACTAGTGACATCACAAACACATGGCCCCTCTCCACTAGTGACATCACAAGTGGTTTTTTCCTAAATTGGCTGATCACTTGTGATGTCCACTGGTGAGAGGGGCCATACGCGGCCTGGGCTAATGAGCGCTGAGGGACCGTTACTCACATGCAGTGTTTCAGAGGACCTTGGGCTGAGGAAAAAAAATTATGTATGTTTTTCCTAATATTGCTGATCCCACACTAAGTGACCGTTATCGCTAAGAGCGGCAAGTATTGATCTCTTATAACATTAACATACATTCAATCAATACGTTTACTTGCGGTAAATCCTCACGCCACGTTATCAATTTACTGTAGGGGGGGAGGACCTATAGGAAGCCAGGCAGGCAACCAAATGATAGATAGACGGTAACACCTCAGTCACACAGTGTGGTCGTTGAGGAATAAGGTCCATGTGTTCTTAACACATGATGGGAAAAGGGTTGTAATGCTTTGTATAAAATTAAAACCGGTGTCAAAGAGGCTGGGCCTCAAATATCAAAATGGCAGTTGAGTAGTTGACATGGACCCGTTGGTTCTGGTCAGAGAACGTCACAGAGGCAGATTCACCGTTCAGGGGTGTTTAACGTCCATCCAAACATACATCCATTCACTAGCTGTATTGTGTCATATTGCTGTGTGAATAAAAACATATAGCGGCCAGGGGTTGGCTGGGCCGCGACAATTATGTGCGCGGTGTGACGGGTTATAATGGGGTGATAATGGTTATAAGGTTATAATGTTCATGTGTCGTTGGGTTTTGGTGTTGTAAAGTAATGTTGGAGTGTTCAAATCGTTGTGTCATTTATAGTGTGTGTTGTGTGTATTTATCTCTTCCTTATATGCTTATATCCTCATGTGCTTCCCATTTGTCATGTTGCGCCACCGTTGGGGAAAGGTGTGTCGTCGGGAGTGACCCCCGGTGGGCGAGTGTTCATGTGAGTGTGGTTGTGGGCGTAATAAGCGTTGTACTTGGGGTCGTGCTCCCGTTGCCCGGGTCGCGGTGTTCATTCCATTCGCTCCCTCCGTGACGCTCGCCACAATATAAACAAAGGGGTGATGTTACAGGGTATGTCTGGCATGCGTTAACATTACTAAATGATAATAAACATAAAACTAAGTACAACTGAGAGTTACATTGCTAATATACCTTAGCTAGCACCGCATAAAAGGACACAACTGGAACAAACTCAGCTAATGACTGCTTTCTCAGAACCGTTGTGTTGAAGGCCCGACGAGGACAGCTTGACAGAGGAAGGGAAGTGTGAGTTTGGAAACTTGAGCAACAAATCGTTAATGCATTTGTCTTTTGGTGTCACTTTTTTTTTTGGTCTTGCTATTTTGGGTTTTCTTTTTACACGGTTAACTTTGAACATTTGTTTCTATCAATTAACTTAGACTCTCAGTCTGTGTCTGGGTAATGAACCAGGCTCCCAGTTTAGACCGTGAGAGCCCCCTGTTGGTTTTACCTTTTTGCTTCTATATCTCACACCTAGCTCCTCGGCTGTTCTGTGGCTGCTACAATGAGGTACTTCCATCATAAGTAAATCAGATACAGCCATTGGTTTTGCTGCTAGTGTGTCTTCCCATGATCCAATTAGACCAAATGTTGTTGTTTTTTTGTTGCACAAACTGCACTCAACACACCAATGGTTGAAGCCATTCTGTTCACGGTAACTTAAAAAATATCTTGAATAAAAAAATCTTCAACACAAATTAATTATCATGGAGAATTGGTGGGAAGAGAAGGTTGCAACACCCAGAGATGGGGCACTAAAGTAATAAGTGGATGACATTTAATTTGTTATTGTGAGTGAATATAAAATAATACCTGTCCGGTCCGAGAGAATGAATGACAACGACAACAACAAAAATAAAATACGACACCGTTCTTTCAATTGTGGAAGGCCAACGGATCAAGGGTAGATGAGTGTGTGCGTGTGTGTGTGTGTGTGCGGGTGGGTGGGTAGGTGGGGAGAGAATTACCTAATAGTTTTGTGTGTTTGTATCCTTGCCTTGTGTCCTCGTGTTATGCGACGGCGTGCGACAGGGACAAGCGCGTGGTGTTTCATAAAATAACGTTAATGTCCCGCCGTCGTGTACAATCCCTGGCCTTTGGGGTCACCCCGGCGACGTTCCTCCCGCTTGTTGTGTCAAATTAATCACCCGAGCCTCCCTTGACCTCTTTTTTTCGCTTCAAACGGTGACAGCTCCGAACAAACATCACCAACTTGGTGTTGTCGGAGCAATATGGCCGCCGCACGCACGTTGACTGCATGCGGGGGAAAAGTGACAAGTCGGGACAGTTTCTTGTAATGCAACGTGTTTAGATTTTTTAACGTCACCTCGATATTAGCCTCCTGAAATTCTATTTCGTTTCACTTTATAATTCAGTCTGAGCCGTCTTCAGACACTAGACCGGGTCAGAGATTAAGTTGTCATTCGGCTTCCCAGCTAAACCAATCACTACAGCCGATAGCGATTTCCAGAGAGGCTTTGTTGTTGATTTAGTTTAGCTTTAATAACTGCTTCAATAGCATAATCCACAGACTTCAGAGTCCAAACATTTCCATCAGGAGCTGATGTGTTGTGTACTGTTTTTGCTGTCATCATGTTCCTGAATGAAGGGAGTGAAAGCTCAGAGCAGCTCCGTGTGACGCTCAAGCAAACCGACACAACATACCCTGAACCACTGGCCAGGGATTCAGGCACCAGGGCCAGGCAACCTCCACAAGAGCTCTGCTTTGGTTTTGTAGTCATCTTGCGTTTCATCTTTCAGTTCACCACCTGTGTGTTTTTCCATTAAGGCTATTTTGCTCTCGCCGGGGTTGTGATGCAACCCCGGCAATCACTCTCTCTCTCTCTCTCTCTCTCTCTCTCTCTCTCTCTCTCTCTCTCTCTCTCTCTCTCTCTCTCTCTCTCTCTCTGGTGAACAGGAGAGGGGGGGTCTTGCCATTGGCTGACACGGTGCAGCTGGAGAGCCAGATCGCTGTGTGCTCCGTTGCTAATGATGTCATCCAACATGGAAGATTCAAACGGTGGCCAACGAGGACCGATCGATCCCATTGATTCAATATTTCCCCAAGACGATGTTTTGCACGTTATTGATCCTAGAGAGGAAATTAAGTTCTAGTCAGTTCTAGGCATATGACAACCTGACTGCAAGGACATCGTTTGGCTCTCCTGGTGGAGAAGGGCCTAGTGGGGGGTCGCTGGTGAACCAGTTGACTCCAAGAGCCCACTCTTTTAGGGGAACTATGGGAGCACACCGAAAGATACGCTATTTGTTTATATACTGTATATATAGATATGTAGATATAGCCGTAAACTGTGGGAAAGTCATTGGCTGGAAATGCACATTTTAGAAATAGATTAGATAACTACATTGACAACTCTTAATAGAAATGACTAGAAATGAGAATCAGAATGAATGACAGTACAGTTGTATAATTGCATCAAAGTTACAAGTTACCACCCAGCATATTGTAGAGTGAAGCGACAACTCTTATACTATAATTCATCATCACATTAAATGTGTGGCCTTAAACAACCAGTATTAACACATTTTGTGTGGGAAAACATTGATAAACAAAGACCTGACTCCAGTGAGAGAGTCAGTGAGAGAACGCCGGATCAACACACATATTTGTGCCCCGCGGTGAGCCGATCCAATCTGCAGGTGTCTGATTGGGCAATTTGTTCCACAATTGAACACAATGGGGGTGTCGTCCTGAGGAATACTAATGTGAACCAGAAGGACCCCGTGGTCAAGCGGTGTTCGGGTGGGAGAATTCCTCTGTGTGTGTGTGTGTGTGTGTGTGTGAGAGACAGATAGAGTCGAGTAGATTACATAGCCAGCGTTCGTGATGGGGATTTGAGTAATTAATTACGTCTAACACTGTTTTGATCAGCTTGAGGGAGTTAGTTTTCTCCCATACGGTATCACAGTGGAATAAGTTCTTTTCATTTGAGATATCTGTTTTTATTAATTTAATTAACCATTATCCAAAACTGTGTTATTACCGATGAACTATTTTTATGTTATTTTGTCTCGAAATCCACATTCAGCTGTGAAAATTATAATGCTAACGGACAAAAAAAACAAACTGCAGGCTACGGGGGGATCGTCAATCATTAATAATTCTAATAAATATTCTAACAGAACTTTACACCTTCAACAATAATAACAACAACAACAACAACAATGAGAACGCAGGTATGAATATTTAAATCAAGTTGTATGAATATTGCATCAGCTCAGCACAGAACTATCCCAGCTACTGTCTTCTGAGCGGGAAATCAAGCTCCAATCACAAATGAGCTTTGTGGTTGCCGGGCGGGAAGGGCGACGGGGAGGTTAAACATTCTCCTCGGAGCTGGCGAGTGAATAAACAAGTGACCCGGACAGCCTGGACTCAAGCGCTGCCGGTTCAAGAGGTTTTACCGGACATGGACAACACACACACACACACACACACACACACACACACCACACACACACACACACACACACACACATGCACACGTGTCTTCCTTTTGTGAATCCTCCGCAGGCGAGGAAATGTAAAATAGGCTGACTGAATGCGCTGAATGCCAAGTTGTCAAAAGCAGCTCCTTGTCTGTTTCACCCCCCACGGTTACGCCCCGGTTACCGCCGTGTACACCAGGCAGCCTGGCTGCTCTGACGTGTCATTAATACCCACAAGGCAAACCATGGGTGGGGGGGGGGGATTGTTCGCGAATGCTAATTTGTGCTAATCTTTGATCTTTCTTTTTAAAAAGCAACCATTCCTTTTCTGATCGCAGGAGAGGAAATAAAAGCCATCATCTGCTCCATGGGAACTCATTATTTGTTAGCGATGGTCTGACTTTCTGGATACAACACCTTGTTACTGTGTGTTGTGCGTTGTGTTGTGCATACAGTCTCTATATTTCACCTATAGGGGGGCCTTTCACATTCTGCTCAGCCCAGGGGCGGATCTCCTTGCTTAGCCCCGGGTTAAACCCCGTCTTAGCCGCTCGGGGGCAGAGGAAGGAAAGTGTTCACTGCGTTCTTTTTAAGTGGGTTAGTCTGCGGCTCGATGGCCCTGCTTCCAGAGGTGGCGTTTCACCGACTTTTCAGAGCGAACTCCGCAAATCACCCCCCCCCCCCCCCCCCCCCACCCAGAAAAATGGTGTTGAAATAGCCAGGAGGTTCCAACTCCCACTAGCCCACCGCAGCGTAGCTAAATGTTTGCGTGATGAGTTTGTAGGCTGGCGCTCGAGGCTATACATGTGGCTGTTTGGACCCAATGTGTGTGTGTGTGTGTGTGTGTGTGTGTGTGTGTGTGTGTGTGTGTGACCATGGGTCAAGTCACAGACATTGGAGGTAGGGGGGTTGCACTCGGGGGTAAAATCCCCCAAACATCCACCAAACATTGACTTCAGATCTTCGTACAGTTTGTAGCCGACATCTGTTCTTTACAGACTAAATGTGCTTATTAAGTCTTGAATGGAAGTGAAAGTATTTCTGTCCGCCAACTTGAGAAAGCACAATTCATGATTGACATGAGCTATGCCTCTTTGATGTTAAGATTTATATTAAGATATTACGATTGTTTTCTGTCATAATAATACAGATGCTTTCTGAACATCAAAATATCTAAATATTACTTGTATATAATGTATATATAATGTATAAAGTGATAATGGTGATGATAGTGATGGCTGAAGTACTCCAGTCCCACCCCCCCCCACCCCCCCATCCATATTAGCTCCAAAGTTCCGTGGGTCAAGTAGACTCTGGGGCGATCCTAGCCGGGGGCTAAGCAATGAATAGTTTGACAGCCCAACCCCTGCCCCCCACCCCCCCCCCACACACACACCCACCGACCGACCCTGACGACCCCCTCCCCTGTCAATAAGACAGGGTCGGCCTTCCTAGTTGAGAGCGAGCGCATTGTATTTGACAGCCTTACAGCCTGCTCCCCCTGAACCCATCCATTGCTAACCACCAAATTTAAAGCACCCCCCCCCCCCCCCACACACACACACACACACACACACACACACACACACACACACGCCTCCCCTTTCCCCTGTCTACACCAAGAGAGCAGCAAAGGGTCCCACACCCGCTCGGCCTTCGCTGCCACAGCTTAACAAGTCGATTACTGTGCTTTATTGTTATTGTATGACATTTCAACCAGTGGCCCTATTAGCATAAACTCACGACCGGATTGGTTAACCCCTTTTCATCATTAATTGGTCGGGTTAATCTTTAACGCACTTTTGTTTTTGTTATGCTCCTTAGGACCTCCTGTAACATTGTGTTGGACACAAATGTCAGTTGGCCCACGAATAAATAAAAAGACCGTTTATTGCTATTGACCTCTCAAGGGAGAATTACCGTTGTGTGTTTTCTCGCGCTGCTCTGGGAGTATTATTCTGCGTAGGCTGCTTCTGTGTGGAGACTTATAACAACCTGGTGGTTATACTCGTCACGGGCAAAAGCTGTACTTATCTTCAAGTACAAGGTTGGCGCCGTGTCGTGTGTTCGTGATGGTCAGCGGCGGAAATGAACCAGAGAACGTCGAAACAGAACAGAAAACAGAAAACAGTTTTCTATTCCTCTCGGAGTCTATGGCCTCCTGCTGGCCTCTGACATGTATTTACAGTTTTGTGGAGGTTCACGTGAAAATACCCACACACACACACACACTGCACTGCCATTACAACCACCATCCCTTAGGACGCAGACACAGGTCACTCTCGCTATGTACCCTCAAGATCCCTGAGGTCCTCCGGTAGTCCTCTCTGGGTTGTTCCAAGGGTCTGGTCTGAGACCCTCGGCGAGGACGACTTTAGCCACTGTGGCCCCATGCAGACTCTGGAAGGGCTTGCCAGAGGAGCTTAGGGTGGCAGAGTGTGTGGATAACACAACTTTTTTAGCTTGTGTTTTGATTTCGACTTCCATTTTCAACCTCCTATTTACATTGTAATCATTTTAATACATTTTTATGTTTTGTTTTAAAATTAAAACTTATACTCTTATTTACATGTCCAGCAGTTGGAGTTGCATTCCATGCATGGCACATCTCAAATGTCTCACACGTCCCACATGCACTGTAAACTTCTGCCTTCTTGACAACAGACCTGCAAGCTGTAAACAGTCCCGAGGTACAGCTGTACGAGCGTGCACGTGTTCCTCACTAGTCCACGCACACGCACACGTCACGTAGTCTGACGTGTTTTGCGGCGTGTTTCAGGGGGCATTAGTGCCACCGCAGGTTCCGAGAGACAAGCAAGCGGGAGTGAGAATTCCTTCAGGTATTGATGCAGTCAGGTCCTCGGATCACACTTATTTAGTCGATCAAATATTTACGAGCTGCGCGGGATGAGGAATCTGCGCGTGGGTTCACAGCCCGTGGGTTTCGTTGCCCCCCACCTGCATCGTCAGGTGCACTTAAAGCTAGCATACTGGCATTCCCGCGGGACGGCTGGAATGGCGTTCATCCGACGGTCAAGCTCACCGCCGGAAGAACCCCACCACTCAATCGTGACCTCCGTTCGACCCGCGTCCACGTTTATGTAACGCTGTGCTCAGAACGGCGAATCACTTTCTTTTTGGTCACTTTTTTCTCAGAGCATCAATCATTAGTTGATCATCATTTACATTAGCAGAGGCTGGTTTTCACATTTTCATTTAAAACACGCTCCGGCATCACGTGAAATATTGAAAAGCTTCATGAATATGAGATGAGAGGGGAGATGTTCTCTGCGGGGGGTCGGGGAGCCAGTGGAGATGGGGAGTCCCTCCTGCGGTGTCAGAGGTAAGACTTGATCCATACTGGAGGCCAGGCGGAGGCGGGCGAGGACGCGCACAAAACATCATGAACCGAGGCAACGGCAACGATTGTTTCTCGGAGGCTCACCTCTGATTGGCTCAGTGAGATGAGAAGATTACATTTTGGAATGCCTTGAAGACAAGCAGCAATGGCGTGCAGAGAGGAGCTTATCTTAGTAATATGAGGACGTTTCAAATAAACGGATAATCTTAATCTTGGGGGTGTGGGGTAGGGGGTCCAAAACGTAGACGCAAAGTTAATTGGCTGTTCAAGATTTTTTATTGGTTGAAAAGTTAAGCTTGAAAGAGCAGGCGGTGTAACCTTTCTTTTTTTTTGGACATTGTGTTAAATTTGTGAATGAGGAATTTAATATGAAAGTGAAACATTGACAGTTTTCCCTTCAAGTAGTTAGGTCACAACAACAATCACAGCAAAAACGCCGCTAAGCACCGCTAATTGGCAAATCTTCACTGAATTGAATAATACAGTCAAGTATGCTTCTAGTTTTGTTCCATTTTAGTTTTCCCTTTCATTTTGACTCCGTTCCAATACGTCTCATAGTGGATATCAAGCCGCTACAAGCTGAACGTTTAGCTTTCCGACTATTGCCGTTTTAATTTAATTGCTATAAGCTATACATTAAAACAATGTTTTGGTAATTAAATATAGCAATTAGTTCTATAGGCTCATTGTCTGTTGTCAATTTTCTTCCAGCACACCCCCATATCCATCATGGACTCTACATATATATATACACACACACCGTATATAGGAACGCTTAACTGTCTTACTGACACTAAAATGGTGAATAAAGCAGGAATAAGGGATGGGAAGAAATAGATTAAAAGTGTTGTAGGTGAGATTTATGAGCTATAATTTGAGTGCAATTTCTTATAAATGCCATAACCATCCGTCAGCTATTAGCGAGTGAAATGTTCTGTGAGAATATCTGTTCTGGTTGACTGCGTGCCTCTCTCTGTATGAACCTATCTAGATGCTGGTGAAATGGAGTGGCCCATTTACATTGAAACGATCCTGTCCAGGCAGACACTGTTGTTAAGCGTGCTTCAGGAGTCCAACGTTCGATCTCAGGACTCCACTCATTTTGCAGAAGACTGCCGGTCCCCGTAACACTGACACTGAATTGAAAGTGTGTGTGTGTCTCATAGCCTCTGGCGGTTTCAAGGGCAACAGGGTAAGACCGTTGAGACCCCCGGCCCCCCCCTATAGAACGTGTGCGTTAAGGCGTGCCCGTGACGCCTCCCACCGTCTCTGGGGGCGCCAGCGAGCGACGCACGTCTCTGTGATAATGGCTTTATTACTTCCTTGTATGGGAACAAGCCAAGCTCATCTTTAATTCCCTTATTGCCACGGAGACGCCAGCATGAAATATTGATGAGGTTATTCTGCATATAGATCCGCACATCAATAGGAAATCAGTCACCCCGCGTCTTTGCGATGATGATGGCGGCGGTGATGACGGACACATGGGCCGCTGTGGATGGAAGACTGTGATGCATCAATCTTCATCTCCCTGCAGAAACTAAAATAACTAATGTGTGATTGTACGTATATATATATACTGTATATATATATACTGTACGTCTGCCAAGCCTGTCATCCGTGCATGAAGTGATTAATCTCTTTCTCGACGGAGGAGTGATTTGAGCACCGGCCGGACGGGAGCGCGGCTCTCGAGCGGCGGAGCGGGACTTGACCCGCGACTCTCGCCGCAGACCCGTGTAGTGCTCCTCATTACGCCGCTAATACGGTGATCGGATGTGATTGCGCACGTGGCGTGAATGTCAACCGTTGCGATGTTTCATTAGCACTTTGAAGTCCTCTGCCATATTAAATTAAATCGCTATCAGATAGCGCGTCTCCTCGGTGGCCGGCGATGGGCTAGCGATCACACACACGCACACACACACACGCACACACACACACACACACACACACACACACACACACACACCCTCTTTAATGGGATTGGTAGAGAGTTTGGCTGTGGACTCTCAGTTGAAGATCAACCCGACTCCTCTCAAATGAGCCGGTCAGTACAGCAGATAATCCGTCCGCATGTTCCAGTCGGAGATAACAACACTCATGTCCGGTGTCCGGAGTCGTCAACGTCGTACCTAAAAGCCTGCGATGTTGTTGTCGTCATTGTCGGCCGTATGTGGAGATTGAGCATCGACTGCCACGAGCACGAGGACACAGAAAAGCGAGGCGAAAACGATTTGGATTTCGGATGGTTGATGAGTCGTCATTCTCATTTCGAACATCACATTTACATTTAGATTTACATTTAGGGCATTTGGCAGACTTACAAAGAGTACATGTGTTGAAGCAGACAGTAGTATATCACTGTGGTACATAAAGATAAGAATAGAGCAGGTTTCGAGCATTCATAGTTACGAGGCTACTAGAACGAGTTTTCCATAATTGCTAGGTTGCCTGCATGAGGAGCACATTTCCAACATTTCAGAACATACAATATGCCAAAGCAATGCTAAGTACTATTAATAATGCCAATACGTACAAACACACAAGTTAGTGCTAGGTTTGCAGAGTCCCAGGTGGACTCTGGTCGGTCTGGTTGGTCTTGAGTCTCTTGTGGAAGCTGGTGATACTATGCCGTCCTGACACTAGCCGGGAGCTCATTCCACCACTGCGGTGCCAGAATAGAGAAGAGTTGGGACTTGGCAGAGCGATGTTTGCCTGTTCTTAGTGAAGGTGGTATCAGCCATCTAGCCAAAGTTGTTGAGCGGGAGGCGCTCGGGCTGGGTCATGGGGTCTGACTAACGTTTGGAGGTACTGTAGGTAGAGGCATGTTTCCGCTGACAGCCATGAAGCCCAGTACCAGAGTCTTGAATCGAATGCGAGCGATTACCGGGAGCCAGTGGAGGTTGTGGAAGAGGGGGGTTACATGGGAGATTTAGGTAGGTTGAACACGAGGCGTGCTGCTACGTTCTGGATGCATTGTTAGAGCTTGATAGCGGAGGCGGGAAGTCCAGCCAGGAGAGAGTTGCAGTAGTCAAGGCGAGTGATGACTAGAGATTGGACCAAGATCTGCGCTGCTTCACGTGTGAGGAAGGGCCGGATCCTGCAGATGTTGTAGAGAGAAATTCTACAAGATCGGGCCACCGCGGTAATGTTGGCGTTGCAGGACAGCTGGTCACGCTTACCGCGTTTGTTTTGTTTTCATGTACTTGAGAGTTTAGACGGCGTTGCAGCGTGTCCAAGGGAAGTGTAGTTGGTGGCCAAGGACAGGAGGACCGTATCGCAAGATGGAACTGCAAGCCCTTGCTTTTGAGCGTCATATCGGCATTTCCAGCTCTCCGCCTTCAACCACGCTCGGCTGATGGAGAAGAAATCCAGTTTTGTCCTCCCCTTGTAAGAGGGGAGGACGCCTAAACCCTAACTGCTCCCAGAGAGCTGGCTGTTGCCTTGCATGGTTGACCTCGTCATGGGTGTATAAATGAATGTGTGTATGAATGGGTGAATGTGAAGCAATATGGTAAAGCGCTTTTAATAAAAGCGCTGTATAAATGCAATCCATTTACCATTATAAGGCCGGAGATATGCTTTTAGTTATGGGTGGGGAAGATGGCTGCCTCAGTGTCCTGCTTGCGGGTCCCGTTTCCCAGGATTTCCCGAGAAATATAATAATGCAAAAACGGGGGAACCATTTTTTCCCCCCACTTAAGTTTAACAGGGTTAGATAATGGAGAGTTTGAGAATTGGCAACATAGACAGACTTTAAACTATCTGGTTGTTGGCCAAATAATGCTAATAATAATATATATGAAATGTTGTTGTGTTCTCCCCAGGAATTTGTAGAGAAATAGAGATTGTGAGAGTGTGTGTGTGTGTGTATGTCTATGTGTGTGTGTGTGTGTGTGTGTGTGTGTTGTGTGTGTGTGTGATACTACCACAGACTGGAGGTCCATTCAGGGTGTGTTGTATGAAATCTGGGACAGCCTCCAACACACTAAACAGGACTAAGCAGACGCCGGGGAGGGGGAGAGTGACGCATAAATGAATGAATTTTGTTCTAGACATACCTCGACGTATGTGTCATAACCGGGGCGCTCGCCAGACGAGACGTACATTATTTATTTCCGTCGTGAATGATACATGGAATATAAAGCGTCAAATTCATGTCGCAGATAATTGTCGAGCACAAAAAGAAGTGGATTCCATTCAAAATGGCTGACCTTGGAACAGACAAGTGTGCTGCAGACTCAGTCTCTCTCTCTCTCTCTCTCTATCTGTGTTTCTTTCAAACGCACACAGGGAAACCAGCGTTCCCTGCTTTGCATATTTGGGGGGGTGGGAGGTGGGTGATGCCCCCCCCCCCCTGAATGGGCCTTGTGTTCTCAAATCCCGCCCCCCCCCCAACCCCCACCACTCTCTTTCGGTTGATGAGTGGGAAAGAGAAGTCACACATCTCGTTATTTCCTGGCAGAGTCCTCCCAAATCACACCCTCTGAGTTGAGTCATTGCAAATGGCTCCTGTTAGAACTGCATGTTTCTGAAGCCTGGAAATTAAAATGCAGCGGATAGATCCCGGAGAAGCACACACGGCTAGGTTGTCCTCAGCTTATTTCTTTCAATGTGTTGTTGGGTTGTTTCTCGTCACAGTTTGAGTTTGTGTTCATGTTGTTTTTAGTTCAGGGTGAATTCAAGTTAAAAGCAAAATGTCATCCCGTGGATAGAAACGAGTGCTTGCATCAACTTGAAGTTCCATATCTAATAGGGCCGGTGCACAGTGAGTTGATGTGGGAGGGCCCAAAGTATCCTCCAACAACTGCAGCCAATCAGAGATGGAGGGTGGAGCTTGGATACAACCTTGTTTAGGTCATCGACGTTTACAAAGGAGAGACGAGGAAATATCAACAAAATTCATGTACAGTAGATTTTAATCCATATATATTTCAATTTATTTCATTGTATTTTGACTGGTACCACCTTCACTAAAAACAGCCAAACATCGCTCTTCCCAACTCATCACCAAGTCCCAACTCTTCACTGTTCTGGCACCACAGTAGTGGAATGAGGTCCCGGCCTATGTCAGGACGGCCGAGTCACTCGCCAGCTTCTGAGAGACTCAAGACCCACCTGTTCAGAGTTCACCTGGACTCTACATAACGCCCCCCCCGCCTTCCTCTGTGTATCCCCTAGCACTAACTTGCGTGTTTGTATGACTTGGCATTATTGATAGTACTTAGCATTGCTTAGCATGTTGGATGTTCTTAGATATTGGTAACATGCTCAGAATTGCAAAGTCTGCTCTTATCCCAGCTACTTATGCAGGCAATATGGCTTCAATATTAATTCATACTATTATTATATACTAAACTATTATTATTCAAAGACGATTGATTTCTACTCTTAATTCTGTTACAAAAGCATTGAAACTAACTGGATCCCACATATATGATGGATAATAGACAGCAAGAGATGAGCGGATGGTGTGTGTGTGTGTGCGTGTGTGTGTACACACACGTACACACACACACACACACACACACACACACACACACACACACATACGCACTCACAAGATATCCCAGAACCTCATGCATTTATATGACCGTAACACACGGGTGCCCAAGGAAATGATTGAAATATAAAGGCATCCCACTTCAATCTCTATTTACTTGAGATTGAGTCACGGTGTCCGAAAAGGGAAATTCAAATGGTGCGTCCGTGAGAGTGAATCTGTACTTCATAAAATATACTTCTGGTTGGAAGCCATCAGCAGGAGAGACGTCCAATCAGCAGTCTTCCTGTGGGACCCCCCCCCGCCCCGACCCCCCCCCCCCCCCCCCCCCGGTGTGTGTTTTCCGGGGAGGTTTGTGATGTCAGGAACGTGGAAGCGATCCGTTCACCACATTTGCTACGCCTCCGCAGCGGCGCGCTCTCCTCCTCGCATGGGGCGTTCACATATGACCCCTAAAGCCATCCATCCATTCCATCCATCCATCCATCCACCCTGATTAGGTCATTATCATCACCCTCCAGCGCTCTCCATTGATCCCTCCATCCACCGCGTCATGATCCATCCATCCTCCCACATCCTCCTCTGTCAGCCATCCATCATCCATTCAGAATCCAGCCATTCATCCTTCGATCCATCAGCCATCCTGCCAACCATTGGCTAACGTCGGTGTTTCTTCCATCCGTCCGTCTGTCTGTCAATGCATCCACCCATGCTGACAATCCAATCATGCACTCAATGCTGACCGCCTGTCATCTCATCCATCCATCCATTCCATCTGTCTTTCCATCCATCCATCCATCTGTCCGTCTTTCCATCCATGCATCTGTGTCATTCCATCCATCTATCCGTCTGTCATTCCATCCATCTGTCCGTCATTCCATCCATCCATCTGTCATTCCATCCATCCGTCATTCCATCCATCCATCTGTCCGTCATTCCATCCATCCATCTGTCATTCCATCCATCCGTCATTCCATCCATCCATCTGTCCGTCATTCCATCCCATCCCATCTGTCATTCCATCCATCCATCTGTCATTCCATCCATCCGTCATTCCATCCATCCATCTTGGTCCATCTGTCATTCCATCCATCCATCTGTCATTCCATCCATCCGTCATTCCATCCATCCATCTGTCCGTCATTCCATCCATCCATCTGTCATTCCATCCATCCGTCATTCCATCCATCCATCTGTCCGTCATTCCATCCATCCATCTGTCTGTCGCTCCATCCATCCATCTGTCTGTCATTCCATCCATCCATCCATCTGTCTTTCCATCCATCCATCCATCTGTCCGTCATTCCATCCATCCATCTGTCATTCCATCCATCCATCTGTGCCGTCATTCCATCCATCCATCTGTCTGTCGTTCCATCCATCCATCCATCTGTCTGTCATTCCATCCATCCATCTGTCTGTCATTCCATCCATCCATCCATCTGTCTGTCATTCCATCCATCCATCCATTCTGTCTGTCATTCCATCCATCCATCTGTCCGTCATTCCATCCATCCATCTGTCCGTCATTCCATCCATCCATCTGTCTGTCATTCCATCCATCCATCCATCCATCTGTCTGTCATTCCATCCATCCATCTGTCCGTCATTCCATCCATCCATCTGTCCGTCATTCCATCCATCCATCTGTCTGTCATTCCATCCATCCATCCATCTGTCCGTCATTCCATCCATCCATCTGTCCGTCATTCCATCCATCCATCTGTCCGTCATTCCATCCATCCATCCATCTGTCTGTCATTCCATCCATCCATCTGTCCGTCATTCCATCCATCCATCTGTCCGTCATTCCATCCATCCATCTGTCTGTCATTCCATCCATCCATCCATCTGTCTGTCATTCCATCCATCCATCCATCTGTCTGTCATTCCATCCATCCATCCATCTGTCTGTCATTCCATCCATCCATCGCCCATCTTCCACAACACTGGGCCAGCAGCTCAGCTTCTGTTCCGATGCACAGCGGTGTAGCCATCATGCTAATGGCGAGATGCAGATCAGGCTGTTGGTTATCTCCCTGGACGTCAGCGCGTCTCCAGAGGCCAGTTAACGACACTCACCACTCCATGACGGCACCGCCACCGCCGCCGCTGTGTGCATCCAGAACCCAGCTATAACATATTCAGCTCTCCCTCTCTCTGCCTCTCTGCCTCTCTCTCTCTCTCTCTCTCTCTCTGCCTCCTCTCTCTCTTCTCTCTCTCTCTCTCTCTCTCCCTCTCTCTGCCTCTCTGCCTCTCTCTCTCTCCTCTCTCTCTCCCTCTCTCTGCCTCTCTCTCTCTCTCTCCCTCTCTCTGGGAAGCGGTGGAATATTTAATGTGAGAATATAAACAGATGGCTTTATGAACACATCATGAATGGAGGGAAGAGGGGAGGACAGGAGATTACTGTACCATGATGGGATAATGGCAACACAGAGGAAACGGAGACTGTGTGTGTGCCTGTTTGTTTGTTTGTGTGTGCGTCTGTTTGTTTGTTTCTTTCTTTGTGTGTGTGTGTGTGTGTGTGTGTGTCTGCATTTTGTGCATGTCTGTGTGTGTGTGTGTGTGTGTGTGTGTGTGTGTGTGTGTGTGTGTATTATATTTGTGTGCTTGCGCCGCGCGTCTGTCTGTGCGACTGCTCTCAGACTAGAATGGTTGATGAAAACGAGCGATATCTCATTAAGTCGCTTCTTCCCGTAATGTATTTCCGTTGGGTGTTCCTCTCCCCTCCCCGGTCTGAACTTATGCCAGACATGCATCTCTCCTGGCTGTCAGGCAGGTGTCCTTCCACACCTCCTCACTCATAATAGCGTCTGGTGAAGATTTAAGCAGGAGAAGCTGCTCCCCGACTCACAGCGACATTTATGAAAATGCCAATCCTCATTTCAACTGCAAACTCTTCAAGAACATTCGACCCCCGGCTCTCATTCACAGACGAACCCCCAAACTAACCTCTGAGGTTCAGGGATGTTTATTGTGACGTCTCCGTCGCGAAGAGACGGAGCTTAAAGGCCCTGACACACTCTGCTGTGTGTCCCGCGCCGTTGGCCCTCGTCGGCCCCCCGTCAGCGACTTTTCTGTCCGATTGAGTATGCGTTGAATGGGCGACGGGCGCCCGCCGGTGCGAAGGATTGATTGGCTGTTCACCTTAAACGCATCAGTGAACGAGAGGAAAAAAACAGGGAGTGAAGTGACTTTCAACAAGGGCAAGAGACTTCCTCATCTACTTCTTCGGATCCATGTCCAGTATTTGTAAATGTAGGCAAACTCTGCTTATCATGTATGTATAACAATGTTGTATACTGCAGTCCTAGGGCTCTGTTCCTGGAATGACGATACAGACAACGTGCTGTATGGAGATTATTCTAACTAACGTACGCATAACTGCTAGTTCCCGGTCTTTTATGGTTTTCAGTGCAGCTTTCTGCTTACACAGCAACGTGAAGACAAAACAGTCAGCCTGGGACACTGCTCGTTCTTTTGACGTCGGTTTGGTGTGTCAGGGTCATAAGACGCCGGACCCCGAGGTTCTCGCTTCTACCTCAACCTGTTACGGCCCACCGAAGACGTAAGATACAGATAACACAAATGTTTGTCCTGATGTGTGGCCTCATACAACGATCTCCAGGTTGATCTCCATGTAACTTGAAAGACACAGAGACGTGTGTGTGTATCGTGTGTCACATTGCAACTGTCTGTTGTCAGGGCCCTATGGGGAGGTCCTTACTTGGGGCCCCTGTGAGCTATGTTATGAACCCTGGCATGGTGTCGTTGATGGATATTGTTTGTTGCTATTAACATAATAATATGGAATCATAGATTCACACAGTATATACTGTATATATATTTATATATATACAGTATGTGTATTATTGGACAATCTTGAAGGCAAATGGGGATCACTGGGTGACCGCAAGACTTTATGTAGTGTATCTGGATTGTCGATTGTTATAAATGAACAGGTGCTTAACTTCATTGATTTAGTTCTTTTAGGAGGGAATGTGTTATTTTTCTCTTAAATGACCGCTGGGTTGTTTCTTCTCAAAACTCGATATAAATCCAAAACAAACGCAGCCCCCCCCCCCACACACACACACACTCACACACACACTCCCCCTCTCTCTTAAAACCTTTGTTTAAAAAAAACCCCAAAAAATCCAATAATTGCTTGCTCTTTCCGGGCAGCCGTCCAGTTGTACAGCAGATGGAGCAATGAATTAAAATTTAAAGAGGCTTCACTACAACAAACAGCACCTTGAAGACGCACGGTGGCATTTTACACGTTTGTCTCGTCCTGCCTCTCCCGTTCACGCTGAAGAAGCTGTAATCCTGATTTATAATTTCCTGTTTGGTTGATTTGCATATAAAGCCAATTCAAAGTGGGGCGAATCAGCCCAGCTATCTCTGGCCACCACATACCACATTGACTACCAATCTAGTGGAAAAATGCATGTGGAAATAAGTAAATGGGCTGAGAACGGCTCGTTTCAAGGCTATAGTATTATTTCCCCTGTTACATTTTGCTTTAACACGGTCCCAGGTACAGTACGGATCATTTGGTTCATGCATATAAAACTGTCTGTGTGAGGTTAGGATAGATGCATTGCATGAAGACACCTGGAGCAAGGTACCCGAGCCACTTCAAAGTGCACATTCACCCGTCAGGGCACAGAGCAAGTCTGCTGACGCTCTGGATATCTACAGCTGTCTGTCTGGGACTTCTGCTCTTGTCAGCTATTATTAATAAAAGTGTATTTGTTTAGCTCGCGCGAATTTGCCGAGCCAGATTTATGTTTGGGAAAAACAAGAGAGAAACGAAGAACTGCACCAAGGTTTTAAATTTCCTTTTTTGCTGATTAGCACTCCTTGTTTTTAAAGAGAGGAAAAGTTCCAGCCGCACGAGATGAATTGCGCACAAATACACTTATTTCCCCGCGCTTTGCGCTGAGTCATGGGCTAATTAACACGTTTAAATGCAGCCGCTGATTTAAGGCGTACACAACACAACAAGAGCTGCAGTACCCCGTGTGTTAAGCAGCGCTCGCGCTATTTCAATAACAGCGGCCGCAGCCCCACTGTCAGAGAGAGCGGGAGAAAAGATTAAAGTCAAATGGAAGTGTAAAAATAAAACAAGCCTACTTCTCTTCTTGTAACGCATCTCTGCCTCTCTGTTGTAATGGCGGAGTGTGGTGTGTGTCTGTGTGTGTCTGTGTGTGTGTGTCTGTGTGTGTGTGTCATTAATTAGGAGACAGATTGATTGTAATTGGAGCGGCCGAGCCTTTCAATCTGGGAGATCCACGGTGAAAAACCTCTAAAGATCGTTGGTCAGTGGAAACTTATGTCTCAATTATGACCGCACAAAAACCCCCTCAGACGGGGTCTACTGGTCGTTTAACTGAAGCCTAGCGGAGTGGTGTTAGCTGCACATAATTGTCCCCCCGCGTTGACTCTTGTCAATACGTTTCTCCTCGGCTCGGACCTGTCTGGTGGGTGAATCGCGCCGCCTGTCATTAAAACCCACAAGGGGTCAGCGGACACTTAACGAGTGGCCGCCATTTGAGGACTTCATTAATTGCGCACTTTAAAAAAGTGTAGTAAATGATCGTGGAGTGTATTGGGCCGAGCCGAGAAGGTAAGTGGACAACGCCATTGATTGGACTTAAGAGGATCTAAAAATCCATGCGCTCACTGTCTGTTTCCTGTATTTTATGGCGCCGCGGTGTATTTTCACACTTAGATGCTCCGAATGTATTTTTTTGACTTACAGGAAATGCTAAGCTAGTTTTACGTATTCATTAGCTGTAGCCAGTGGCCTTATTAAAGTCACTGCCAGTGAGTTTCTGCTTCAATCGCAAGTATAAAGTGAAACATAGGTCGTATATTTTTTTTTCAATATCTCAGACTTGTATTTAATTCGGCTGCAGGTGATTTTTTTTGTCAGGGCCTGTGCCTCATTAGGCCACTTTGTGTAACGGCGGAGAGGAATAAGCTTGGATCAAAGTGGCGTACGGCACCAGACAGATCTGTGGGCTCCCGTGATGTCTCCCTGGCTGTAGTCAGCTCAACCCAAGCCTTGCTCCACCACTTACACGACATATAGAGGACTCGGCCGCTGTGAACGGTGGAATTCCGCGGCGAAGCAAATATTAAACTCATTAAACAGAGAGTGGTACAGGGCGGGTTTCTTTTGGGCTCGGCCTCCCGGAGAGGAATGTGATTATCGAGGGACTAGTAGCAGACGTGGGAACAGATTTGGAGTAAGGATGTAATGGAAACTCTACTGATTAGGTCACCGTTGGAGGGGAAACTCACTGGATTCACCATATTAACGTCCATCCATCCACCTACCTCTCTGTAGCTCCACCTCTACGCCCTATTTACTACTATCTATCCATGCATCCATCCAAATGCCTAACTACCTGTCTGTCCCTCCTGACACCTGTATGTCAATCCCTCCATACAGCTGACAATCTACCTGTCCATCCATCATCCAACCAGCTATCCATACATCCGTCCCATCTGTCCATCATCTACCTTTCCATCTATCAATCTATATACTTACCTTTCCACCCATACATCTGTCTATCTATCTATCTATCTCTCTCTGTCTCTCTCTCCCCCATTTGTCCTTCCATCCACCTCCCCCCCCCCCTCCTTCCTTCCTTCCCTCCCTCCCTGCCTCTTCTAGATGTTCTTGGTGTCAGGGTGGTGCTGACGTGTGGAAGTGGAGCAGTGGTTTCCCAGCATCCGTCCTCAGCCGGTCCCTGAGGGAACGCTCTCACCCCGGCTCCACCTCCAGTACGTCTTTCCCCACCTCCTCCTCAGTCCTCTTCCTCCCCCCCCCCCCCCCCCACCACCTTTTCTTTCTCCTCAGACCCCACCTCCTCCCTTTTCCTCCTCTCCCTGTTCCTCCTTTTCTCCTCCTCCTCTCTCCTCCTCCTCCTCCTCCTCCTCAACCCTTCACGTCCATCCACCACAACTCCCTTATCAAACTGGAGAGCACTTTGGGTTCAATTCCTCCTCGTTCCGGAACTCTAATAAGAAAAAAAGAGGCCACATCTCAGGGACATTGTGGGTACAAGACGTGGTGGCTTTTATTTCTCTTATAATGACACAGTACTTTATTCTGGCTTCCTCCTGCAGTAGCACACTGACGATGACATGATAAGGACGGGGTTGGGGATGATTGCGGCGTGCCGTTCTAAACCCGCTGCCCACTGCTGCCACGGCGCCTCCTGGCTGGATCTGGGGAAAACAAAGGTGCGGTTGATTACGCTGAACGTTTGGCTGAAGCTCGCTCGCAGGTAACCCCCCGACGGCAGCAGACGCGAGGAGACGGATGTTTCTTTTCATTAGACGATTCGATGTGCGCTGCCGTGTCTTTCATCCTTCATTTTTTTCGAGGTCACGTGCTCACGTCCTCAAGGCCTGGGACTCTCCTTACCGGCGGAATCAATTGAAATTGATTTTGCATCAGCGCGATCGGCTGCCGAAGACCCGCGATGACATTTTATTTCGTATTTTTTCGAACGGATGAAACACGAACATCGACACACAGATCATTAACCAATTTGTCTTTCCCATCAAAGGAATTGATTACCAATGATCCGTTATTCGGGTGCTGTGTAGAAGACTTAACCTGGCGATTCTTCTGTGAACTCGCGCTCGCAATTATTCACCTCTTGAAAGATTTGGTTATCACAAGACAAGACTAACATCTCCAGTTGTCTAATGAACTGCATGTGGAGAAATGTGTGTGTGTGTGTGTGTGTGGGGGGGGGGGGGGTATCGTCTCTTATTCTATAAGAGACGAACAATAGACTAAGAATAATAATCATGAATATTGTTTCATAATTTGTCTTTTAAAATAGATATGCACTGTACCTATAATGTCTGACTTGTTATTCATAATTAATAGTTGGCTTATTTGTTATCTTTGAAAACACAATGCTTTGGGGGAGTATTTGTTTAGCAGCATGCAAACCACCAGACTTTTCTTATCTTTTTATTTATATAAATATTTGTATTCAATTCATCATGGCTGAATGTTGCTGATAAATCTCCCTGTCAAAGCTTTTCTCTGTCAATGCTTTTTTAACTTGAGGCATATGTTGTATTTTTACTTTTGTGACTAAAATAGCATCTTTCATACAAAGTATTACACACTCCCCCCAACTAAATGTTCTCGTTTCACTTCTCTCCCCATAACCTGTGAAATAATAACTATTTCAAAGTAATTCTTATTCCACAGGGGACTGCTGTGAAAATTTAATAAACTCTCATCCTCCCCTATTGTTTACCTTCCGTGAGCTTTAAAATCATTCATCACGTGAACAGCGGAAGGCCTTCAGAGAACATTGCGAGCGTTCCGAGTTGTTCCTCCCAGCGACCAATCAGAACCGAATGATCTCTCGCGGTGAAAGATAGTCGAAAGGGCCGCTCACGATGCCTACTGGGCATCGTTCTCTTCCTTCTCATCTCCCCCTTTGAAACAACAAGCATGTTAGGTGCGACGGAAGAAAGGCGGCATTCAATTTCACTCCTAATCCTGTCTTTGTTTTTTGAGAAGGGGGTCAGTGGTGGTGGGGGGGGGGGGGTTCTTTCTGTTGCCACTCTGGAACATCTGGGACAATGGCCAGAGGCTGGGAGCGTGCAGGCGGGTGACGGGCATGAGCTGTCTGTAGCGTCACACCTGAATGGGATTCTGACACCGGCTGAAACGGAGACGTTCTCCGAGCTCCTCCGAGTTCCACCCCCCCGAGGGCCCAACCCACCCAGTCACTAGAGCGCGTCGTAGATAAGCGACGGTTACTTCCAGGTAACATGGTGACATCATTCTAGCTGATGTCATTGTACCTGGATGCAGGACTGTCCTGTTTCAGTAGGAAGCATGAGATGCGTCCTAGTTGGGTGGACCTTGATTTAGGATACATTTTAAGGAACGTCGGGTGGTGCCTTGGTTGGATGTCTTGCCGTGCGTCGCGCAGCATGTATAGAACAATAAAACTCATTGGAACATTTTCTAAATGGATTCAGCTTAATTGTTTTGCATGCGTTATACAAAATGTGTTTTTCTCATTTAAAGTCTACAATAATGTCTTTAATTAGGTGATCTAGCTTTAGCTGCACAGCTCCCATTATCAATCATACTTATACATGTGCTTAGTATTTACTTTACGATCCAAACTTTTATGGAATGATTCAAAACTTTCTCAACGTATACTATTTCTACTTTTTAAAGCATTGAATCTTTTCAAATGTACACACACACACACACACACACACACACACACACACACACACACACACACACACACACACAGGATTAGCCTCTGTTCAGTGTGTGACTACTCCCACAATGTTTAGAGCTCACAGACATATTAATAGCAGAGTGGGGCCCCTGCTCAGAACGGGCCAATCGGTTGGTTAGCCTCCGGTGTTGCTGCTCACCCAAACAACTTGACACTTGGCTCTGCAATTCCTTGGGTCCGTTCAACTTAAGAGCAAACGTGAGATAATCAACTGGCTGCTGTTGTCGATGCTAACGGCTAGCTATTTCGGACCAGTTTATTTCTTGGGGGGTGGGCGGTTAACTTTATTCATTTTCATTCATTTTTGGACAAATCTATGCAAAATAGGGATGCAAGAAATAATAAAAATAATTTCTTTAATTAATGTTCGTTTAATGATAGTTTTCACTAATGTACACATATGTAAAATCCGTTTTCATCTGTCTTTTATCCAGCCTGTGTACGTTACACCCACACCAGAGCTTGGTTGCTGTGGCAGGTTGTGTTTTTTGTATCAAGGTCATAGGAATCATCAAATGAAAAAAGATTATGAGAAAGGTATCAAGATTATAGGAATTACTTCAATATGTTGCCTGATAGATTTACCTTGAAGTCTAACATCATAATAAATGAGCTTCCTAGCTAGGCATGAAGATTACAGGAGAGACAGAAGTCTGTCAGAACAACTTGGATAGGGCCTTACACAGACAAGAGGTTGAATACATTAACTGTGGCATTACATTAGCGGGAGTTATTTGTGATTAAAATGTTGTCACTTTTGTTTATCGTTGGCACAACTTTTTTTTCCATGAATTTGCCTGAATTAAAAAAAAACAATGAACCCTCGAAGAATAATGAGGACTAATTAGAGAGGCTGTATTCCTTAAATGTATTCAAATCTTTCTGTGTGTTTAATTCATTTTCGAGGAAACACAGTTTATTTTGTCAACCACTGACCTTCCAGCGAAACCCTCCCCGCCTTTCATTTCCACAAACAAAAACTTCCCGGCATCTACCAAATAAAATCAAAAAACCACAAGGGTTTTGGCAACTAGGCGACAAGATGCACACAGACGCGTCCTCTGCCCTCGTTTCAGATCTCATTATCATGATTTGGCCTCGTTTTGACAACACAAACTCGGTATCGTCTTCATTTCTCTGCTTGCATCATACTTTTGAAACGCCGTACCGTTTACATATAAATCTGACATTGAATCAAATGTGGAACAGGAGGTTCCCAGGCACTTTCCAACTGGAACTCTAGGATGGAACGACTTGATTGTGATGTTTCGGTCAAAATGCAGAAGGGGTATGGATACGGTATATATAGAGGACGTTGTTGTCGGGGAGCTCAGACAGTCACATGAGAAGGAAGGCGCCAGACACTGTGATGTCGCTGGTCTGGCTGTTCGCAGCTTCTGAGTGTGAAAACCACGCCTGTGAAAACCACCCAGCCAGCACACTGCTAGGCTAGGTTTGTCACTTAAGGAAAACAAGATGTTTGTGTTGTTGTGAGCCTTGTTCAAGGTTTATTCCTCTGTCTGCCTTTCTATCGCTCTCTCTGTCCGTCTGTCTCTCTCTCCCCCTCGTCTATCTCCCTCTCGCTCTCTCTTTGCCTGTCTGTCTCTCTCTCTCCATGTCTGTCTCTCTCTCTCTCTCTCATCTCCATCCCTCTTGCTCTTTCTCCCTCCCTGTCTCTCTCTTTCTCTCTCTGCCTGTCTCTCTCTCTCTCTCCCCATCTGTCTATCTTTCTCTTTCCCTCCTCCTTGGTGGCGCAGTGCTTGCACTGCTGCCTCACAGCAAGAAGGTCCTGGGATCGATTCCCGCCTGGGGCGCTATTGACTCTGGGGTGCCCAGGTGGGTGATCTCCCGGCCTTTCTGTGTGGAGTTTGCATGTGCTCCGTGGGGTCTCCTTCCACAGTAAGAACCCCAATTAAAAACATGTGAAGATCGCTTCTCCTGTCCTGTCCCTGACCAAAGACGTGGACGCAAGACCTGGAGCTGCTGGTTCCTGGCTGCCCCTGGAGGGGCAGCATAATACAGGATGGGTCAAATGCAGAGTAAATTTCCACGGGCCACCCTCCCTGCATGCGTGTGTGTTTGCCGGTCACCACTTCCTGTGTGTTTCCTGTGTGTGGACTAACAAAGTGATCTTTCTTTGTTTCTCTTTCTCTCTCTGCCTGTCTGTCCCTCTCGCTCTCCTTCCTGTATCTTCCTCTCTCTTTTTATGTCTTCCTATCTGTATTTTGAACATGGGGTCTCAACATGAACAGTGTTTGTCTGGTATCTGCCTCTACACTGTGACAGTGTTGGCTCATCTGTGTTGCAAGCAAATTGCTGCCTCTGACTCAAAGTTGTTTAGAACTGCTTACGGGCATTCCTGTCCTCCAGCTCCTCCACCTAATTTGAATGCAAGTCATAGATTTTAAGCAGGCTGTCCTCAAACACACACACACACACACACATGCACATACACGCACACATGCACACACACACACACACGTGCACATACGCGCACACACGCACACACACACACACACACACACACATGCACATACGCGCACACATGCACACACACACACACGTGCACATACACGCACACATGCCACACACACACAACGTGCACACATGCCACACACACACACACACACGTGCACATACACACACACATGCACACACACACACATACATGCACACATGCACACACACGCGCACATGCACACACACACAGACACACGCGCACATATGTGCAAGTGCACATGCGTGCACTATGCACACACACACACACACACACACCACATGGACTGTCCTCAAACATACTTACACCTGGCTGTCCTCACATACCTGGACTGTACACACACACACACACACACACACACACACCTGGCTGTCCTCATGGTATACACCTGATCATCTTCACACACACCTGAACTCTCTTCAAAAACAGACAGACCTGTTGGTCCTCAAACACAGCTGGCTGTCCTCACACACACACCTGGCTGTCTTTATACACCTGTTCATCCTCACACACCTGGGGCATAGACCACCTTGATGTCTGCACAAATGGATGCTCACCAAGAAAGTTTGAAATGCGTGTACGCAGAGATTTTCCGACATTTTCAAACAGTGTGGAGAACAACGGAACAATTCTCTCGTCCATGAACCACCAAACATTGGTTCTAGGAACGCCAAGAATTTGATTTCTCAAACTGATTGCACATTCAGAATCATGCGTGTTTATTATTTCATTTATAATATTGTGGGTGGCAGTACATTGGGAGGTAAAACGAAGGTTGCTGGTTCGATCCCCGGGCTCCACCTAGCTAAGTGTCGAGGTGTCCCTGAGCAAGACGCCCCAACCCTAACTGCTCCTGACGAGCTGGCTGTTGCCTTGCATGGTTGACACCGCCATTGGTGTATGAATGTGTGTATGAATGTGTGTATGAATGGATGAATGTGAGGCAATATTGTAAAGCGCTTCACATTGTATACATGCAATCCATTTACCATTTATAATAGAAAGGGTAAGTTAAAAAAAAGTCAGTTGTTTACATTTGGTCTTCTCAAAAGTGCCTTACTAATGTATTTTTACGAGTGGTGGGACTCGATTAAAAAAATGTATCTAATTAATTAGAGGCTTTGTAATTTATTAATCGTAATTAATCGCATTTTAATCGCATATCAATATTTGACACGAGAAGCAACATTTTCCAATTCAAATGGATTTTGGTATACGAGTGAATCAATGAATAGACATATACATACGTTTAAGCAGCTAAATCCTGTTTATTTTAGCTACACAGACCAACAGTTTAACATAAAGTGACATCTCTACCATTTCTACCATCTAAAATGGTAACAACTAAAAAAACAAAACGGTCAAACGCGATCTCTTCCGGTCCAAACCTGATCTCTTCCGGTCCAAACGCGATCTCTTCCGGTCCGTCCATATTTGAGCCGCCAATTCGTCCACTGAGAAACGTTCCGTGGTGTTTGGAGTGCAAAAATAAAGTGCGATTACAATGTGTTAATTATTTGAACGCGTTATTTTTTCTGTAATTAATTAATCGTAATTAACGCGTTAAAGTCCCGGCCCTAATTTTTACATACTGTATACTATCTCTGACTTTTGCTTACGTGTGTCGCCATATCACACTGACTTCTAACACTGCGTAAGCGTGATTGTCTCTCGGGTGCGTAGAGATACACATATTCTCACTTCACCTCAGGTTTGTTTTTTATGCAACTGAAATTCTGCGTGGAGGCCCAAATATGCATGTTCCTCTCCTGGGACTGTCTTCAAAACCACACACACCTGGACGTCCTCACAAAACCTGACTTTCCCTTCCCGCCTTTACACATCCGTCCCACGCACTCAGGTCTCACTGGCACCTCATTGGCTCTCGCTCGGCCCACCACAGAGAAACCTTGTGCCCCCCCCCCCCCCCCCCAAACTGCCAGCGCTCGCTCCCTCGCTCCCTCACCAACCATTGTAAATTGAGTATTTATTTATTTTGTTAAAAATGTTCGGCCTCAAGTGACCCTTTACATGAATAAGACACCCGCAGTGCAGAGCAGCGATTCCATCAGGGTGCCCCGTTTGTCTTGTGCTAGCGCGCGTCTGGAAGGCTGAGGGAAATGGCTAAAACATTGCTCAGTCAGTCAGACCGGCCCAGCCCCGTGTTTTGCCTTCTGGGGAAAGGCATGTGAAGCATGGATTTTTCCTTGTTACCGAGACATTTCGGTACACAAGACATTTTGGCACATTATGTCGGAACCTTGCTGGCGATATACCAGGGCGAGCATTTCCTGTCGTGATGTTTGATAGCATATCCAATTTTACAGTCTGCAGGGAAATTATGTTGGTTTTCACCTAAAAGTTTGGTTCTTTTTTACTTTGACTTCCTTGCTTATATATATATATATATATATATATATATATATAGAAATATATAGATACTATATATATATATTATATATATATAGTATTTTTATATTTGAACACTGAGGACCAAAATAAGCACAGGGCTTGAGGGATCCGACCCTTCTCTTGTTTCTCAACATCTGTCCAAGAAAATGATGACGATGAAGATGCCTGCCCTGTTTCAGCTCATAAACAAATTGGTTACGACTAAATCCGACTAAATCGCCAAATAAAGTATTATTCAGCAGATAAATGACAACAAATTTAACCTAATAATAGAAGTCCTGTTCTTCTGCTTTTAATCGATTGCTAGATCGTTTTTTTCCTTCCTTTTGTACAATTCTCAGGAAACACAACGGGGAGAAAGCCAGACTAGACTTGATCCAATAATGGCAGTAATATTGTCCTTTATTATATATATTGAACAATTGTACTCCAATAATGAGGATTTGATGCCCACATTATATAGGGCGTAATTCACCGAAACCTGTTTGCTGGTGGGTGTGGGGTGGCTCTATGTCGCTCCATTTAAGACGCTTATGTGTAACCATGGTAACTGCAACGTCGGTAGGGGTTAAAAGCAGTGGTGGACAGTAACGGAGTAAATTTACTTGAGTACTGTACTTAAGTACGTTTTTTGAGTATCTGTACTTTACTTAAGTATTCTTTTTTTGAGGAACTTATGACTTTCACTCTACTACATTTGAAAGACAAATATTGTACTTTCAACTCCACTACATTTCTAAGAAGGGTCTCGTTACTCGTTACTTTTAAGTATAGCTTTGAAGTCAGCGGATGAAATGTCTTTTCTTTTCTAAAATGCAATCTGCGTGTGATTTGTTCAAGTGATGATGTACCGTACCTGTACCTCCCGTACCTGTACCTCGCGTACCTGTACCTCGCGTACCTGTACCTCGCGCACCTGTACCTCCCGTACCTGTACCTCGCGTACCTGTACCTCCCGTACCTGTACCTCGCGTACCTGTACCTCGCGTACCTGTACCTCGCGTACCTGTACCTCGCGCACCTGTACCTCGCGCACCTGTACCTCGCGCACCTGTACCTCGCGTACCTGTACCTCCCGTACCTGTACCTCCCGTACCTGTACCTCGCGTACCTGTACCTCCCGTACCTGTACCTCGCGTACCTGTACCTCCCGTACCTGTACCTCGCGTACCTGTACCTCGCGTACCTGTACCTCATGTACCTGTACCTCGCGTACCTGTACCTCGCGTACCTGTACCTCGCGTACCTGTACCTCCCGTACCTGTACCTCCCGTACCTGTACCTCGCGCATGCGCTTCTCAGATCGGGTAGACGTTACTCAGATAGCTGAGTTGTAATGATGGCTACGAGATGCAGAAGACGAGTCCACACCAGTGCACCCATGGCCATGTCTGAAGTCCATGGTCGAGATGGTCGAAATGAAGGGAGAGAGAAAGAGAGAGAGATAGGGGGGGGAGGGAGGGAAAGAGAGAGAGAGGGGGAGGGAGAGAGAGAGAAGGGGGGAGGGAGGGAAAGAGAGAGAGGGGGGAGGGAGAGAGAGAGAGAAGGGGGGGAGGGAGGGAAAGAGAGAGAGAGGGGGAGGGAGAGAGAGAGAGAAGGGGGGGGAGGGAGGGAGAGAGAGGGGGAGGGTAGAGAGAGAGAGAGGGGGAGGGGGAGAGAGAGGGGAGAGAGAGAGAGAGGGGGAGGGAGAGAGAGAGAGGGGGAGAGAGAGAGGGGAGAGAGAAAAGGGGGAGGGGGAGAGAGAGAGAGAAAGGGGGAGGGAGAGGGGAGAGAGGGGGGGGAGAGAGAGAGAGAGGGGGGAGAGAGAGAGGGGGAGGGAGAGAGAGAGGGGGGGGGGAGAGAGAGAGAGGGGGAGAGAGAGAGGGAGAGAGAGGGGGGAGAGAGAGAGGGAGAGAGAGGGGAGAGAGAGAGGGGGGGAGGAGGGAGAGAGAGAGAGGACTGGTAGATCTCAGCAGACTGGAAACTTGAAAAGTAGATCTTAGTCCAAACAGTTTGGTCATTCCTGATATAGACAAATAGCCCTACAGGTCAGGGTCAATATATATGTTGTTATGTTGGGAGTTGAACCGGCCCTTTAAGACACTGTTACTGTTGGGCAGTTAGAAAGCTAAATGTGTGTAACTGTGATTTTAAGTCGGTTGGTTGTTTTTATATCATTTATTTTTTGAGGAAGCTGCATCTACAGCAATTCCAAGTCTGCCAGACAGGGCGTCTGCATAGGATGAGAGGACTCTTCTTTTGAGCTAGCAGTTAACTGTAAACAAGCACTGCAGTTCCTTTTCTCTCTTCTTTTAGTTTTGTTGTATTTTGGTCAGCTAGGAGACATTCTTTAACCAAGAGTAGCTGCTGATGCACACATATTGCCAGAGCTGTGTTAGAACACTGCCATGCTGTTTTGGGGGGTCGGGAGGGTTGTTCAATTGTGATGCAATCGTGTTTCAATAGGTATTAGTAAAGGCTTGGAGCAATTACTCCAGTACTTGGAGTACTTGCTTTTGACTGAGCAACTTTTACTTGTATTGGAGTAATATTTGACCAGGAGTATCTATACTTTCACTCAAGTACTGGAGTTGAGTACTCTGTCCACCACTGGTTAAAAGTGGAAGTTATGTCGGTGCCGGGGGTTCAGTGTGTGTGTGTGTGTGTGTAAATAAATGGCCACGGAGGTGCAGCCACAACGAGACAAGCGTCCTGTTGTTGTTAATCCCAGTAACACTTCAATATATATAGAGATATATATATACAGAGATATAGATATCAACATTTTTGTGGTTGTCGTCCTGTGACCCACTGGGCCCCACCACGCGACCCACATATTGAAAAATGCCAGGCAAGGCTAAGTTTATTCGATGCTACGGCTACCCGCTCTAATAAGCTAAGCTACTTTGATTGCAGTGGTCTAGCACTTGCCGCTAACAATGGGAGTCTTAATGGCCTCCCAGAGTGTGATCACCGCTGACATTTCACAGTCCATCCGCTGCTGCTGCTGCTGCTTGTGGTGCTGCTGGTGGTGGTGGACGGATGCGTCTCTCGATGGTGCTTGTGTTTGAGCGTCAGGACTGTTTGAAGGGCTGATACCGCGAGGCTGGCTCTCGGGGAGGAGCTGTTCGGATGATGGATGCCGTAGGTCGTAATAAACAAGTCCACCGTTTCCCCCGGAGACCGCTTCCGGAACACACGGTTGCCAGTGGGTGAGATTTGGCGGAGATCCACCATTGAACCGGTAAAAATAAGGAAAAAATAAAAAAGATAAAGACAAAAGGATATATTTTCTTTACCGTTGGGGGGAGAAAATGCATAATGACTGGACAAATACATTGAAGAGTGAACAATGGATTATTGTCGGGGGAGGGGGTTCTCAATTTTTTTTATTTTTTTTTATGTTTATGAAAATGTTATCCAACAGAATTGTCATTTTTTTTTACATTCAATGTCTGTTGTATGAGTCCTATCCTGAAATGTAAATATAATTGGTTTTAGGCTCCTTCAGTAGGAAAAACAAAACCTGGAGTGTAAGAGTGTAAGAAAGTGCATTCTGAGCTCCATGGGTTGAGACAATAACAATCAGAAACTAATGTTAGTTCTAATCATACAGTAATTAAACTTTGTACACATTTAAAAACAATTTTTTTAAATTATCCACGCTTACATGTCACTTCGTTCCTTTTTCCCACGAAATCCGACCCGACTCAAATATAAGAGAAATCAGCCCAAAAGCTGTTCTACGCAACAGAGAGTCAGGGACTCTCACAACCTGCTCACAAACTGGCAATTTAAAGTGATTTGTGCTGTAAAATCCTACATGTAGTCCCTGAATGGTCTTGTAATGCTTGGTTGTCTCCCTAACCCCCTAACTGATGTGGGCATTACGATTGCTATGCTAAGGGCTTAGCATTGATCGAAGCCTCCTCTGGGTCTCTCTGATGTCCTTATGGAGCTTCATGGTGGGGTTAGAGAGAAGCACAAACTATTGGACATGAACTAGTACCTGGAGGGTTACAAGTATTTATCGGCGCTGTATCTTGTGTTTTATGTAAATGGCGTAACTTCATACTGCTGCCCCTCTTGGCCAGGTTTCTATCTTGAATCTCTAATCTTGGGTAGGAGCCTTTAGGCACACATGTCAAACACACTAATCCTAAATGACCATGATCATTTCAGTACTGTGTGTGTTCTCGAGGAAGTTCAAAACTAAATGTGCTTTGTATTGTATTGTCCCTTCTATGATTCTATCAATCGTTCCAATAAGGTAGACCAACATTTTTTTAATTTGTGTTATCGAATAAGAAACATTTTATTTTGCCGCATATTTAGAAAAGGCTTGGTTGATGAGGAAGAGAGCATTGTACAAGTAAAGGGGCGTGGCTTACTGTGCCTGTGTATATCTATATCTATATGCAGCATGTATGTATATTTATATGCAGTATGTATGGGTATGTATTGGTACGTGTGTGTGGGTGTATATTGTATGAGTTGTATGGTTGTATGGAATGTCTTTTTCTTTGGGTTGTGCCTGCTTTTGCTTCCTCTTGTGTTGCAGTGGAGTTGTTAGGTTTTCTTACTCTGGTGCAGGAATGTCAAACTCATTTGAGGTTGAGGGTCATAAGAGACCAAATGCTACTTAGCGGGGGCCGGACTAACAAAACACTTTTGATATGATTAAAGATGTAACCTCTGTGCACTATACAGCTTTAAAATGTCTAATTACCTGAATAAAACTAGTGAAATGAGGAATATACACAAGGCTACAGTCTGAGTTGTTTAGGCCAACTTGTTTTATTCCTTTCTAATGTTTCTAATATTCCTCTCTAACGCGGCGTCGCATTGCAAGTCGATCATCTCCAATTGAAGGTCCTCTGTCACTGCAAAACAGTCTTAGCTCCAGCTCCACATCCCTGAACGCCAGAAAACACATATTTCAACTTGTGTAGCTCAGTGGTTGATTGTAAGAACTACAACGGATGTGCTTTTGTGATTATGGATAAAGTGAAGAAATCAATAAGAAAATAGAAATCAAACCCGGGCCAGATTGGATCAGATCCAGCCCCCTCCAGCCACATGTTTGACACCCCTGCTCTGGGGTGCTGTTGTACCGTAGGATGTAAGTGTTATGCAGGTGGGGATGTGGAGCTGCTGACTGGCCCGTTGGAGAGGAGTGTGGTAAATCAACTGATCTTTGTCCCTCCAGCAGTGTCGCCCAGGGTTTCTCATGGGAACGACGGTCCGAGCACGACCCAGGTCTGTACTGTCACACAGGGGTTCTCATGGGTCCGAGCACGACCCAGGTCTGTACTGTCACACAGGGGTTCTCATGGGTCCGAGCACGACCCAGGTCTGTACTGTCACACAGGGGTTCTCATGGGTCCGAGCACGACCCAGGTCTGTACTGTCACACAGGGGTTCTCATGGGTCCGAGCACGACCCAGGTCTGTACTGTCACACAGGGGTTCTCATGGGTCCGAGCACGACCCAGGTCTGTACTGTCACACAGGGGTTCTCAAGGGTCTGAGCACAACCCAGGTCTGTATTGTTTTTGCTTGACTAGTGATTTGTCCAATAATATGGGATCGGTCACAAAGTGGCATTACACAAAAATATAATTGTAGCATCGCTGCTGGCTACACGCCACATTAAAGTGGCTTTCCAGGGTCTCCTCCAAAAGGACACAGGCAGTTAATGGTGTTGAATAATCCGGTTTATTGTAGAGTTTGTAGTTGTAGAAAGAAGACAGAGCAGGTGATGAATGCTATCATGCTAGCACTCCCCGTTTGTGTGTGGTGATGGCTGGTGATGGCTTAACCTGTGCACACTGATTGGTGACTACACCACAGGTGTGCAGCCTCCCTCGGCCCCAGACTAACTGGGCCAGGTGAGGCAGCTTAAAGCAGCCACCAACCACACACACTCCACAGAAATAGTCGAGTCTGCACCGTTAAAGAAGAGATATGAGTATTACTGTATCTATATTATGATATTACTGCATACAGCGTGTTGCCAAGTCTCCCCTGAGGTTCAGAAGAGAGATCACAAGAACTGTAAGAAAGAAAAAGCTTTTTCTGCCTCTATGTAACACTTTCTATTTTATTTTCCTGCCTATAAAAGCACTGCTGTGCCAGCGTGTGAAGATAATGAATTTCAGAAGAAAAGTGTGACGCTAACAAGAATTTTATTGTCATTTTTTTCAGTGTTGCCAACTGAAGCAACTCCGGGCAAGTGGAGGAGCTAGAAAAGTATTTATTTATGAAAAATATAGTTTTTCTTTGGAATTTCAGTCACTTCAAACCTGAATACATATATATATACTGTTTGCGACTCTGTCAAGACCTTAGCAACGTAAGTTATGTGGCTTTGTGTGTTGGCCAGGATTTGTAAAAGCTTTTTGCTGCGGGTACGCAGTTAAACGCTGTCTAAGCTTGCGTCTCCCAAGAGAAAAATGACGAGGCCATGGCCCCCTCATTTGTCTTTAGCAACCACTTAATGTTTATATTTACATTAGGAGGACAGGAATAGTGTACTGGACAGGGTTTTGGACTCTCCCATCCATCCGTACGAGTGTGAGTTCGAACCCCAATGTCTGCAGCCTAATGGGAATATGAGCAAGATGCCTGAACCTCCTCCCCCCGCTCCTTAATGACATGCATCTGAATTCACCGTCGGCAGCTTTGATTGAAAGTGTTTGTCGTAATAGAATGAACATCAAGCTGCTTCTTTCCTCTGTTCTCCCTTTTATTTCTAGACATGATGATAACATTTTAGGGCGATTGTAAAAAGTATAATTGGAAGAATGGGTTTCATTCGTTTCGAATAATGGCAAACCAATAATGTATGAATGTTGAATGCAGAAGGTATAGGAAGATAATGGTTCGCCTCTCTCTCAATCCTGACTCCATCACTGTCTCTGTCTCTGTTGTGGTGTCTGGCCTGCTTTGGTGGTCCATCTTGTCTCTCGCCATGCTGATCTCGTATCCTAATGGGACACAAAGACAGGAGAGAAGAATGGGGAAAAAAAACAAGAAACAACGCAGCTATAGCACCGATTGTCGGTCACAACATGGAAAGGCGGCGGCGGGGGGCATGTTTTCCACCTCATTGCCTCTCCCCCAAACTGCCGCCTTGTGTGTAAAATGGCGCCCGTTTACCACGCTAAACTGATTTAATCGCGGTGGTATGATGCATGTTGTTGTCGTACAGCTTCCTTGAAGGAACGCCGACAGACAAGACTGTCCTTCCTCAGCTTGGGAAAGCCGGGAAAGCAAGATTTACACGTGGATCTTCCGGGAACATCGATTTTCTTACCGTAATAAAAAAAAATGCACCAGAGATTTACGTTAATGACCTGATCTCAAGCTATATTTAGTGCCTTTTTTTGCCTCGTGAGGCCGATTGGTGATTTAGATTATTTTTTCACGCACTTGACTCTGCTGGTGGAACCACTTGGCTTGCGATCAATTATCTCTTGTCTTCTTCTTCTCTGGTGTGACGTCCAGTACCGGCTAGGAGGAAATAGGAGAAAGAGAGAGAGAGAGAGAGAGAGAGAGAGAGAGAGAGAGAGAGAGAGATGACAATCGTTCTTGTTTGTGTTGAGGGAGAGACGCTAACAACGTGAGGGCCTTACAAGTCTATCTAGGCCATTGTTGCATTTAATAATTTGACGTCCTTGAGTCCACTCGCCGACGTTATTACACAGGAAATGGTCGGGGAAGGGAGATCTGTTATTTTTTCCTTTTCTGTTTTGAGGTCACTTTTTCCGCGAGCCACTTTAGAGAGCGAGTAGATACCAGAAGCGCTGGTGTTGGGAGCACTGGTGGCTACTGGTCTCTGTCCGCCGGCCGCCTCACATCGGCCCGGGTTAGATTTATCTTGAAAACATTTCGACGTTGAAAATCGCATGCGTGCGTCCATATTTTACCATATATTTAAATAATCAGTAATCCCACGAGTGGTGAGCTTGACAAGCAAAGTTAGGGCCTTTGCCTACGTTATTTGCGCTTATTCTTTATTTATTCTTTTAATGCGCTCCCGAGCGAGGGACTTTGTGCTGCAGCGTGAGGGCACTGCTCAGTTTAATTGCCGGATGTTTTGTGCGGGAGAAGAGAAGGTGGTGACGTGTGTAGTAGAAGCGTCACGGCGGGGACAAGGCCATTGTCTCTTAACCCGCCTCTCAGCCAGGGTGGTGCTAGAAACTACTGCATGGATTAAGAGTACAGGATTACACCAAGAAGTTATCCGAACCGAACGAACACGACACCCCCCCGGTGACAAGATATGGATACGTCCCTGATCAGGGAGATGATAGATCGGGGGAGACGGGTGTGGGGGGGGGGGCATGGCCTGAGCATGTCATGGATGTTTGCAGTTTGACGATGATGCTCTCTGTCAGTGACAGGAGCTCAGCCTCTGTCACTTCTGGGAAAGTCTCTGCGCCGGAGTCTGACTGAAATACGATACGTTGGAGGAGTGAATAGTATGGTTGGATGTCTGAAATAGTAGGGTTGGATGAGTGGAATAGTATGATTGGTTGAGTGGAAAAGTATGGTTGGATGTCTGGAAAAGTATGGTTGGATGAGTGGAATAGTATGGTTGGATGAGTAGAATAGTATGGCTGAATGAGGGAATAGTACGGTTGTAAAGGTAGAACAGGATGGGTAATTAAATGGATTAAACCGTTACCCAGTGATTATGCAGATCAGAAAATGAAAGGTGTAAATAAAGTTGTAGTAAGCGGGCCGTACACGCCAACCAATCGGAACGCTGTTGGAAGTGAGCAGCAGCAGCCTATTGCTAGCTCCCACTCCCATCTCAAACCAGATCCTGAATGAGCCGACCCACATCCCTGCTGTACAGTATTTGTGAGCGTTTTACAGCCTGCAAAAATCCTCCTTCGCTGCTCGAAGTTGACATTGATTGTCGTCTTTGGGGGCTCTTGAAACGCGTTCCTTTCTCTGCAATCTCTTCCTACCACGCTCCTCTCTCTGAAATCTCCGTTCTCCAGAGCGGCCTCATGCTGCTCCACGTACCGCAGGTGGTAATCGGCGGAAACGCTGTGGAAGAAGTTAAACAATAAAATCCCATGACAAGAAGTGAACATTCCACTAGCGCAGTGTTTCTCAACTGGGGGTGCGTGTACCCCAAGGGGTACTTTGAAGGATTGCAGGGGGTACTTGGAACATTTCTAAAAACAACAAGAAAGGAGTCAAAAAAAGAGCTAAAAAAGAGCTGAGAGAGAAACACCAAAAGGTTGTGTGTTGTCATGTCAGTGAGCCATCCAGAAGTGAGCCTTTTTTTTAAGACAAAACTTTCCAACTCAATCTGTCATCTCAAGATGCCATGTGAAAAACTAATATTTTCCATCCCTAAAATGGTTTGTGCTAGTGAAAGGGGTACTTGGCTTGCAAAAAAATATTTTCAAGGGGTACATGACTAAAAATAGGGAACCACTGCACTATACCATATACAAGCCATTCGGTGGATGCTTACATCCAAAGCATCTTACAGAATAGCACACTAGCATACATCCTTAGCCAGGGTGGGAATTGAACCCTTAACCCTAGCAGTGTTAGAGAGAGAGAGAGAGACAGAGAGAGACCGAGACCGTCCGTTAACATTCTGCCTCACATGGCTCTCCAATGGAAGCTAAACCATACGTCCATTCTCATTCCTGCGATCATCAAACACCCTCCATGCCTCCCCCTTCCCCACTGAGAACAAAGATGCTCCTCAGTCCAGGAGAAGGAGAGGAGATGCCTGGAGGTCCTGCAGCTCAATGTATCGGAGGCTTAACATGTCCTATGCCCGCACACAAGCAGCCGCCGATGGCTGCTTGTGTGCTACACAGCAGGGGCTGTGTGCTACACAGCCCCTGCTGTGTGACCCATTGTTTCAAATGGGTCAGTGTACTACATCCATCATCTGCCACAATAAGATAAGATAAGACAAGATAGAACTTTATTAATCCTGAAAGGAATTCTTGTGCCAGGTTGCATAGCAATACAATAAAAACAATAGAGAAATCAACAGAATAATAAACTAACAGATTTACAAATAAGTCCTAGTAGAATAAAAATATAGTTGGCGTTGGTTGGACAATATACGTCCAACCAACGCCAACATGTATCTTACCTGATGTGTTTTATCCAGACCGCTGACAAACAAGACCCGTTGCTCATTTGACTACATCCTGCTACGAAACACAGGCATTGTGTTAGAATAGAATAGAATAGAATAGAATAGAATAAATAGAATAGAACTTTATTTATCCCAAAGGAAATTCTTGTGCCAGGTTACATAGCGTGTTAATGTTCACGTTAGCTTCATCGGCTCTGGGTAGCTTGGGGACAGAGATGGCTACAATTTCACTTGTGTGACGTTGAGATGTCTAGTCGTTCTAATTACGTTTTCAGTCTTATACATATAACTCTCTTGACTTGCAAATGTATCATTTAAAATGTGTAATGTGTAAAATGTGCAATATGTAATATATGTGTAATTCATGGCACAATTCAAATGGGATCACTAAACAGTTTGTCCCTTGCCATTGACTACATATTTTTTTCCGAAATAAGGTCCCATGGGAGACAGCATCTATCGAGTTTCCATACTTCCACACCCATGGCTTCTATACCCAGGGCTTCTATACCCATGGCTTCTATAACCAAGAGCTTTCTATGCCCAGAGCGTCTATACACATGGCTTCTATACCCAGGGCTTCTATACACATGGTTTCTATACCCAGGGATTCTATACCTAGGGTTGCTGTACCCATGTCTTCTATACCCAGGGCTTCTATACCCAGGCTGAAGAAGGAGTCACATATTAGTCTATATGTGCTTTGTGAACTTGGAGAAGGCTTATGACCGTGTCCCCCCGGGTAATCCTGTGGGGGGTACTACGGGAGTATGGGGTACCGGGGCCGTTGGTACGTGCCATTCGGTCCTTGTACTAACAAAGTCCGAGCTGCGTCCGTATTCTCGGCACAAAGTCAAGCACGTTCTCAGTGGGTGTTGGACTCCGCCAAGGTTTTCCCTTGTCACCGATTCTGTTCGTGAACTTCATGGACAGAATCTCAAGGCGCAGCCGAGGTGAGGAGAGTGTCCGGTTTGGGGACCTCAGAATTGCATCTCTGCTCTTTGCAGATGATGTGGTTCTGTTGGCTACATCAGACCATGACCTCCAGCATGCACTGGGGCGGTTTGCAGCCGAGTGTGAAGCGGTCGGGTTGAGAGTCAGCACCTCCAAGTCTGAGGCCATGGTTCTCTGCCGGAAAACGGTGGAGTGTTCCCTCCGGGTTGGGAATGAGTTGCTGCCTCAAGCGAAGGAGTTCAAGTATCTCCGCGCCGGCTGGCAGCCTATACTCATGGTTTCTATACCTATGGCTTTGATACCCAGGGCTTTTATATCCAAGGCTTCTATACCCAGGGTTTATTTACCCATTATTTCGACCCTGCCGGTTGTGAGGTGTAAGCCCACCTGAGACACCCACTGAGGGGAAGATGAGGACTCCTGCTGGGAGGTCTGCCGTCTCAAACCAGCCACCCCTATACACACACACACACACAACACACACACACACACACACACAACACACACACACACACACACACACACACACACACACACACACACACACACACACACACACACACACACACACACACACACACACACACACACATCCTGCCCCTGGTTGGGTTCTGAATGCACTTTACTCCTCTCTCTCTATTTTGTTTTCTCTCTGTCTATTTCTGCCGGCTGTGCCTCCCGCTGTACCTATAAACATCACAAATGAACACACACAGGTAGAGGGACATACACACACACCGAAGGAAACATGCAGAGACACACACACACACTTATATATAGACACATGCAGAGAGTACAAACACACACACACAAAGACCTGCCGAGAAGCACACACACACACACACACACACACACACACACACACACACACACACACACATTAAAGCACATACACAGCCAGACATGCACTGACACACTTGAATACTGATACATGCAGACACGCACATACCAAGAGCAGCATGGTATGAATCTGTGTACTGTTGTTGTTGTTGTGTAGCACTGCTGTCAGTAGAGTTGTACTCTACTGTTGTGTTACCAAACCCTAGCTGGCAGGTTCCCGAACCATAGTAAGAGGACCTCTGAAGACCGTTAGCTTCTGGAGCTAGGTTTAGCTCGTTATGGTAACAACACATGAAAACGGGACCTCATCTGCGTTGAAGAACAGCACTTTATTTCCAACACTGCAGGAATGATACACACTCTCTCATAGAGGAAAATAACAGAACTATGACAGTCTCGGAACCTACCGTCACTGTGGCTGCCTGTATACTACGTCGGTTAGCCTCCTCTAACGGAGGTGATGCGAAACTTGTATCCAGTAACGGTTGTAACAGGTCGTGGGGGAGGCACACCTAGCCCCTAACTAACTTATCTTCCGAATGTCTACCCCGCTTGCTTCAGTATGGCGGCTCGAGGCATAACCCTGGCTCTGAGCCCCGGCTCCGATCACGTTCGTTATGGCAGCTCTCCCCTGGGATCCGGGCTCTTGTTGGTTTGCTAGGAAATATTTAAAGGCTTGGATAGATCTAGCCCTAGGGATATGTTTTATATAAGTGGACTAACGTGACTTCTTAGAACCATGTGTTATCATAAACACTCTTGAATCTTTTCTCCTTCGGCAATGATCAAATGTCCACTTGAATCTATTACTTGATCATTTTTATTGCAGGGCTTTAGCAGGGGAACAGCGCAATGCATAGCAAACAGTTAGCCAAACATGTCATAATAATACTGATCAGGATTAAATCCATGATAAATGTAATAATCCAAACCAATGCCCCCTTCTCTCCCTATAGGGCATTTAGGACATTTCATGAGGAATGGTTATGGTATAACAGGGGAAGGAAGAAAGAAATATTAATAATAAAAAATGATAATTAGACTTAGCCTAAGCATAAGTGAATAACAGTATGGCAAAAATTGAAAATACAAGACCATAAAATAAACCTTATATATTTAAAAAACGAGGTAACACACTCTTAAGAGATACAGACTAATATCACACATTACTACATATTATAACCCTAGTAAACCCCAGTACATTATGGGCACAACTTATGATAACGGGAAAAAAGGAGGGGAAACTATATTGAAGGGTTATCAGGTCAATAGGTGTGTGTGTGTGTGTGTGTGTGTGTGTGTGTGTGTGTGTGTGTGTGTGTGTGTGTGTGTGTGTCAGCCAACGGAGGGCCGTATCAACACCCTACACCGTCTCACTCTAAGGCATTTAGGACATGTCATGAGGAATTGTCATGGGGCAAAATGGGAAAGGGAGAAGAAATAAATGAGATAAAAATAAAAAACAAAAAATACAAATACAAATACAAATAAACATATAAATAAATGAAAATAAAATATTCTTTTCAGTAGGTGGGAATGAATACGACTTTTAAGAGATCCCGAGAGGGGCGTAACATAAGGAATTATAATGGAGTAAATCGAAGGGTACATTTCTAAAATATATTTTTTATAGGAGACAGTCACATGACTGTAGGAGCAGTAGATAAGGAGTGGGCCTCGATCTGTCGGGCCCCGGAGAAAGGAAGGTCAGCGTAACCATCATCAAGTCCTCCCCGGCCCCTCGCTATGCCCATGTTTTGTCTAAAGGCTTCTTGGAATCTTACTATTCTCCTAAAGCCATAAAACCTCCACATATCTTGAGTATTGGTAAACTAAGCGTCCGTATAATGATGGTGATAAGTAAAAAGTAAAGACGTCCGTTACTATAGCGGATTTATAAGAAAAGGCGTACAAACCGGTTATAAAAAGCATAGTTAAAAGGAAAAAAACTAAATAAACCGATATCTGGTTCATAGTGTGTGTATGGGTGTGGGTTTGCGTGCACGTGTGTGTGTGTGGGTGTGCACGGAGAGTGTGATGCAGTTCTTATCACCAGACGATCCATCCATCCATCCATTTGCGTCCGCTTGGGCGTCCAACTGGGAGGAGACCCCGGGGCAGACCCAGAACCCGCTGGGGAGATTATATATCTCGTCTGGCCTGGGAACGCCTCGGGACCCCCCAGGAGGAACCATCATGAGAGAGCGTGGCTGGGGAGAAGGAAGCCTGGGGGGCCCTGCTTAGCCGGCTGCCACCACGACCCGGCCCCGGATAAGCGGACGCACCAGACGATAGCAGATTTATATGAAAAGGCGTCGTGACTAGTTGACCAAAATGCTATAACTAATATTAAACATTATTAAATTGATACTGTGAGTAATAAAACCAAGGAAACTGAATGAAAACGTTTTTCAGGTTATTCAGGCTTGTGTGGGTGGAACTAGGCCGCACCTGTGAAGCAGTTAATATTAGGGTTGGGTATCGTTTAGATTTTTCTGATACCGGTGCCAAAACGATACTTTTTTTTTTTTTTTAAACGGTACCGGTTCCTAAATGGTGCCTGAACCGATACCTTCTTTAAAATAAAGAGCAAACAATAAGAATGTCTTTTTTTTATTGCTAAGGCAAAACCATTGAACAATATATTAACTCTTAAAGTAACACTGTTTAAATTAGAATTACAATTAAATACAAAACACTACTACTTTACATTGACTTTTTTACATTGACTTTTTTTACATTTACATTTACATTTACATTTACATTTACTTTACTTTACTTTACATTACTAATAAATATTAAATTAACAATATCAACAAATAACAATTTAACAATAAATAAGTTACAGTACTACTACTAATAATAAATAACAACAAACAAAGCAAGTAAAAACTACTCTACACTACTCTGCATATTCTACATCCACCTGTGCACACAATCAACAATTTTTTGATGAAAACCCGCTAAACACGATCAGAACCCGCTAAACACGATCAAAACCCGCTAAACACGATGTAAACAAGCTTGAATCCTCTCAGTCTCCTCCTGCCACTCCTCCTACAACTCTTTTGCGCAACTCTTCCGCGCAACCCCTTCGGGTTTACCGTAATACCCCTATATGGTTGGAAACCATTGGAATTTCTTCGATCGCACAAACGGTCTAGGAGTTACAGTAGTTTGAAAAAAGCGAGTAATGGGAGCGCCGGCGCTCCCTTCGGTCGTGGCACCGAAATGAGGCACCGAAATATGCGTTTTGATTCGGTACGGTAGGTACCGGTCGTACGGGAACCGGTGCCATAGTGGTACCGGTGCTCGGTACCCATCCCTAGTTAATATTGCCGGAATTTACGCTATTTATAAGCAACGGTGTAGCGAGAAACTGATAAGAATGTTATAATAACATTAACACTAATTCAATTGATACTGTGAGTAATAAAAACAAGGAAAACTGAATTAAAACGTTTTTAGGTTATTCAGGCTGTGTGGGTCGTACTAGGCCCGAGGGCCGCACCTGTGACGCAGTTCTTATCGCTGGACGATAGTGAAATTATGGCGTACAAATGGCGTACAAAAAGTTAGAATAACATTAGATATGATTAAATTGATACCCGGACAAATAAAATAAAACGACCGGGACGGGTCTCTATCATATTGCCGTCTCGGTCTATTTGGCTAGGGGGGGGGGAGGGTAGTACACGGGTTTAGATAAGGCTCTCTACTCACCCGGGGTCTCCCTTCACCGAAAGCACAAACAAACTCCTCTAATCTAATTTGATAATATTATTAAATTAAGGCTGGGAAGCTTCACGGTCCCGTTGACT
>PIJE02001865.1:84078-86578 GCA_002895965.2 Coryphaenoides rupestris | reverse complement strand
GACACGCTAATGCTAATGTGTTCATTTGTCCCACACTCTCCCCACACAGCGCCTATTGGTTGAGTCCGGAGCCCGTTACTGGGAAACTGGAGGTCTGTCATGGCTGAACATGAGCAGGAACATGAACAAGAAACCAGGAAGCCCCTTATTGATACCAGGAAGTGCGCATTTTGCGATAATAAGACTTAAACCTGCTGTACATTTGTAAATCTGTTATTTTATTTTTATTATTCTGTTTATTCCTCTATTGTTATTACTGCATTGCTATGCAACCTGGCACAAGAATTTCCTTCGGGATAAGATAAGATAAGATAGAACTTTATTAATCCCGAAGGAAATTCTTGTGCCAGGTTGCATAGCAACACAGTACAATAAAACAATATGGAAATCAACAGAATAATAAAAATAAAGTAACAGATTTACAAGATTAATAAAGTTCTATCTTATCTTATCTTATCTTATCTTATCTTATCTTAAGCAACGAAAGCGGTCTCAGCTGTAAAGTTTGCGTTCACTTTGTCATCGTTTAAAACGAAGAAGAAGAAGAGAGAAAAAAAAAGACGATTTAGTTCAGCAATTATTGCATGTTTCCCGAAATTATGGCAGTTGCCCTGTGGGCTGCTGACTCAGCCATTATTGATAGGAAGGAATTTCTGCTTTCATTCTTAGTAAGCCCTGGCAGCTCTAGGCAGCAGGCCAATGCACTCCAGTCCCTGACAGTAGTTGTAGTAATAATGATAGTTCTGGTGGTGGTGGTGGTGGTGGTGGTGGGCTGCAGGATGAGTAGGGCGCTCTGCAGGAGCCGTGGAGTCTGAGAGGGGCAAGACAGGTCTTGTAGGTCACCGTGTCATCCTCCTGTCCTGGGTGGGCCGCACGGATGAGCGGATCAATGAGTGCTCCTCCGCTCATCAGGTTAACAGTGTTCCGGTGATTCAGATCAACTACAGCACGTATTCCATGATCAAGTGATTACACGATCACATGCCCTGTCGCTCGTCAGTCTACAGTGTGGCCTATTATAACTTAAAAACCTAATTTAGCATTTGTATTGTGCGTTCTGTGTATTCTGTGTTCAGAACATAGGATTATTATTATTATCATTTTGTTTCTTTTTTTTTCGTTTTGAGTAGCTTACAGCTTACAGCTTGGGGGTGTTTCATTTCGATGGCAATGGAGCCACTGTGGCCCTTTTAAGAGCCTGGCGTTAGTGTGTTAGCAGTGGTCTCCTGGGGGCCGTGACAAGGCTTAGATTACCTTGAGCCCAGTCTGCTAAAAAAAAAAATCACCACTATCAGTAAATCATTCAAATGTATGGTGACGGTCCAGGTATGGGAATCTCCCAAGACGCTATAAAACATTGTGTTTGTGTGTTTGCTTGCTGTGTTCCGTGTGACGTGATGTGTGTTGTTCGCCCACATCAAACAATGGCGCACTATTCCAGTTCCATTCCCGCCACACCACTCACTCAATCCTTAAACTGCAATAGTTGTGTGGTGTTCATTCTATAAGAATATCGTTCCTGGTCTCGGTCAGATTGCAGCAGATTGCAGCAGTACTACACCCTTACCCTCACCGTGTGACTAATCTAAACTGCTGTTTTTACATGGGCACCCTTGCAGCCGGTACACACACACCAGGGGTGAGGTTAAAGAGGGTGACTCAGTTCATTCACAGAAACAGCAGTATCTATTTGGAAATCCCATTAAAATAAGTGTGTCCATTTTGATTGTGCGTCGTGGTGTGTTTTTCGCAGCCTTTTTTGCGTTAAACAACTAAATTAAATAAAGATCAAAACCGTCACACATGTTGAAATGCGCTAATGAAAGCCAGCCGGACGTTTAATGAGACATCATGTGACGTGGGTTCTCAATAACTCAAAACATCAAAATCCCAACCCAGGCCTTGTTCTTGACGTCGTCAATGCACACCAATTAAACCATTTACTGTTAATATCCAACCCACCAATATCATGTTGTTGTGGTGTCGGTGCCATATGTTCCACCCTCCCGCGCCAGATTTAGCGTTTGAAACAAAAGAACAGCAATTTGTCCAAGAGGTTCAGAACAGCAGTCACTCACTGGGTGCTTGTTAACAGCACAGGCGGGTTCATGTTTTTTCGCTGCCAGACGGAGACTCATTGAACTTTGCCCTCCTCTGATCCCATGACCCTGCAGACGAATTCTCCAGAAGTCCTCCGCGGACCTCCCGCCTCACACGGCTGCCGTGCTCTCGTTCAGCGCACAACACAACTTTGTGTTAAATGAACGCTTCTATAGTCTTCACTCACAGCAACATAAGCAACATAATTCATAATAATAAGTCAACGTTTCTATTTAGGGCTATCATGCAATAAAATTAATGACACTTAATTAATCACTCTGTGATTACTCTGTGATTCATTAATCGAATTAATCACATAGCCTACCGTGCATTAATAAAAAAAAGACGTATTTCAATTTAAATGGTAGATGAGTGAATCAATGAATAATAGACACCATAA
>PIJE02001865.1:47549-68459 GCA_002895965.2 Coryphaenoides rupestris | reverse complement strand
TTTCTCCTTAGCACTTGGCTGGGCTGGCACCACAGTAGATGCAGTTTAAGTAATATAAGCATGAAGGGCTGGGAGGGAGAGAGGGAGGGAGGGAGGGAGGGGGGAGAGGAGAGGGAGGGAGGGAGGGAAGGAGGAGGGGGGGGAGGGGGGAGGAGAGGAGGGAGGAGGAGGAGGAGGAGGGAGGAGGAGCGAGAGGAAAACAAAAAGGGAGGTTGGTATTGGTATGTAACTCAAGAGAAAAAAAAAACACACACACCCAGGTTCCACAAAGGAGGCCAGTTTATGAAACACAAGCCAGGATGGTTCGATAAGACAAGAAAGATTGCTTGTCAGGGACACGTCTGTGGTTTTCTGCTTGTTGTGCACTTTTTCTAATTCCACGTAATGACAACAGCCTCAAATCACAGAGATCTTTTTCATTCCCAGATGTAGAGATGTCGTAGCAGCAGCTAGACTCTCGGAAGAGTGACGGAATCGCTAAGGTTAGGGCCTGGCTGCTGGCTTTGCCCTGGCTGTTGCCATAGCAACGCGCTCTGTCCTTAAAAGACAAGAGGCTTTTTCTCTGTGTGTGTGTGTGTGCTGCCATGGCTCCACAATGGCTTTCTTTACACAAGGAGGGAGCCAGGGTGGGTGCGGGGGCTTTTCCAGGGAATACACCTCCTCTCCAGACTGTTTGCCGTGTGCCCATATCAGCGGCGGTCACCCATGGAAGTCGCCGCCGTTATTCCTCACCGGCATTCTTCCACGCCGTATGTACCTCTGGAAGCTGTTGACATAACACAGTGTGGAGGAGGCTCGGGCCTGCTGCTGGGCCTGCTGCCGGGGCACAGTGACTCAGCAGGCACGATCGATCGGAAGTCTTGATTGATTTTAGGGTTTTTTTTGGTCCGGGAAGGGGATGGGCTGGGGCAGGGGGGGGGCAGAAAGAATTATTAAGATGAAGGGTAAGTGGCAAATGGCTGTGGATAACGCATAGGGTTTCTTATTGTGCTCAGCAGGGTACGGATAGAGCTAAAAGATATAGCACAGCGGACCACGGCATCATATGGCAGGATGCATTGTCGTGGAAATGGGAAACAGGCATTTAAAATGTTTCTATGGGCTATGGAAGCGTGAATGAAGAATACAAAGACTGGTAACACAATCTGGACCACAGGGTGTGTAGAAACATGCATAGGTTAGGCCTATTTGCAGTCATAGAGATAAAGGTTGGGTAATTTAATGGATGGGCGGGCGCGGGTGTGCCAACACAATGCCTACGTGTGTGTATGTGTGTGTGTTTTCCCATATTTCTTGATGATGTACTAAACGGAACAGCGTGAGTTTGTTATTTTAAATTCCTAGGTCATGTCTCATCAACACACTCACCACGTGACCATTGTACGGCGCGTTAGCATGTATGACTAGCATGACTATGAGGCTAACTTTGGCGCTGACGCGAGAGTGGCGTGAGGAGCTCAGCGAGGCTCTCGGGAAGCGATCAATGACGTCCGGCGATGATAACACGGGCTTTACCAACGAGGCGGCGATCAATAAATCAAACAATCTTAAGTAAGAATATACTTCCGCGAGGAGAGAATAGATTAGGAAGACGCCCCCCCCCCACGCATATATTGCGGTATTCCACGAGTCTGGATGATGCGGGCTCCTGTCTGCTGCTATTGATGTATATTTAACCCCCCCCCCCCCCGTAGGAGAGGGTTATTTGGGAAAAGCAGAAGTACTTCCTGCATGTGCCCGGAGCAATGGCACTTTTTCTTTCAAAACAGCTCGTTTCGTCTCTCTGGTGGTGCCTGCATTTATTCAGAGCACTAACCAGAGAGACGTATATAGACGATATGGCGGCGATATGGGGCGGCAGTAGCTCAGGAGGTAAGAGCGGCAACCGGATAGCTGCTGGTTCGATCCCCGGGCTCCTCCCTAGCTAAGTGTGGAGGTGTCCCTGAGCAAGACGCCACCTAACCCTGACTGCTCCTGACGTGTTGGTTGTTACCTTGCATGGTTGACTCCGCCGTCGGTGTATGAATGGGTGAATGTGAGGCAATACTGTAAAGCACTTTGGATAAAAGCGATATATAAATGCAATCCATTGACGATTTACAACATTCAGAAAGATATGTATATTATATACGATGTGGGCTTTCACCTTGACACATTGATAACTGTGGATGTATGTAACGATGTAACTTCTTTAAATAATTGCTTAATAATTAACCCTCTTTTTTAATATATAAGCAAAGTTGGACGTTAACTCACTTTTACTTTACTTTAACAGGAAGCTACATGTTTAAGAAAGATCTGTTTAGTTGTGAGAGTTGTGAGCTGTGAGAGCCATGCATGTTTTTTTCATATCATATGAAACCTTTGACACCCCCCACCCACCCCCTCTCCCCTTCTAAATAGGTGCGAGTAGCTTGATCAAAACCAATCAACTCCGGTAGGTCGGGTCAATAGTTCACCAGTGTTTCAGCACCCGTCTGCAGTGGAAGGAATGGCTCATCATCACCACCCCTCGCCACACACACACACCACCATTATGGAAATGACGGAACAACAATCACCCACAAAAGCAAATCCATTTCATCATCTTTTAATATTCCAAAAATACTTCCATTTTGGCTTGTCGTTACATAAAGGGGCCACGTCCCACTCTGCTATACAGTGTAGTACTCTCTACTGTTTCGTTAGGAAATGAAAAGTGCAAAATAGTGGAACCAAACCCCCCTCCCCCTCATTTCCCTCCCACTCCAAACGTGGGCAAGTGGCATCTTCTGTCCCAACACGCACACACACGCGCACACATGCATACACACTGTAAAGGCTACTCCAACACTCGGGGGGGGGGACATTGTTAACAGGACAGTGTCATCCTTAACCAGAAGGCTTGAACGCAACAGATAAAGTCACGGATTCACTGTGTGACAAGAGCAGTGGGCAAAGTGTGAGTATATCCCCAGCCACGTGCATAACAAAACAAAAAACAAAAAACAAAAGAAGTGTGGGGCATTTCTTTTTTTTTTTCCAAAAGAAGCATTCCTTGAAGGTGTGTCTGTTGCTAGTGAGCAGAAGCCGTTCCAAGCGTCCACTAAAGTCCTCAGTGGGTTACAGCCTGCAGGAGATCTGTCAAAATGTCCAGCTACATTGACGACCCACGCAGCAGGGAGGAAAGCAGCATTTTTACGGGCCAGCCCGTTTACATTTCATCCTTTTCAATGTCATCATTTCCATTCGAGTCCTTACAGTCATTTCAAGTGTTGCCTTTTTGTTGTATGTTGTATTTGGTTAAACATGTGTATAAATTCTGCACCATTATGGTGTGCAAAAGCATCATTCAGCTGGTTCACAGCATCTAACAGCTTTGACATGAAGTAGGCCTATCCAAAGTAAAAGGATAAACTGAATTAATCAGGAAAATCACTGAAAAGTAAACCTCTTTTTTTGTGGGGGGGGGGCAACACTGGCATACCCGAATAGTATTGAGTTACGCTAACTTTGCATCATCATAAGTACACACACACACACACACATCTGTGGTGGTGGTGGTGGTGGTTGCTGTTAGTTGTTACCGCTTTTTCTTTTGCTTGAGAGATTTCCTTCTTTTCACTATCATTTCGTACAGTTTGTCCATGCCTTCGTGCAGCCCCTCGCCTATGATGGCGCAGGCGGGCTGCACGTGGTAGGTGGTGGATGGGGTGAGCTCCTGCAGGGCCAGCTGCTTCTCGATGTCCGCCACCGCCAGGGACTTGGGCAGGTCCTGCTTGTTGGCGATCACCAGCAGCGGCGTGCCCTGGTTCTCCGCGAACTTGGTGACCTTGTGCAGCTCCGTCTTGGCCTCCTCCAGGCGGTCCACGTCCACGGAGTCCACCACGTAGATGATGCCGTCCGTGCAGCGGCTGTACGACTTCCACAGGGGCCGCAGCTTCTCCTGGCCCCCCACGTCCCAGAAGTGGCAGCTGATGCCCTTGGCGGTGCCGTTGCTCAGCTTGATCTTCTCCGTGTTGAAGCCGATGGTGGGCACGGTGTTCACGAACTCGTTGAATTTGAGGCGGTACAGCACGGTGGTCTTGCCCGCCGAGTCCAGGCCCAGCATCACGATGTGCAGCGACTGGAAGGCGGAGATGTTGGAGAAGCTGTTGCCCATTTTCAACCGCAGGTGGATGAGGTGGGGGCGCGTCGCTGGCTCCCCCTGTGTTGTGTCAGCCCTTCCCTTGGGTAAAAAATAAAATAAAAAATAAAAACACAGCCAGGTACGGTGTGTCTGGTGTTCCTCTTGAAATGGATGTATGGATGGATGGATGTAGAAATACACCGATCCTGGGCTTAGAGATCCCGGTGAGCAGCGGTGTCGTGCCTCTTGAATGAAGGATCGCCTCTGCTGTGGCCCCTCAGCGGCACCGGAGGACGCAGCGCGGCGGTCATTAGCATTCTCCCCGCACGATCACAGCTCCATCGACACAACAACAACAACAACAACAAAAACAAAAACGACGACGATGTTTTGGACGGCACACACACACACGTTCAGGTGACAGGGTCCCGGTCTATGTCGTCGTCGTCGTATAAACCACGAACAACAACCACCACCACCCCCGCCCCCCCACCCCCGATGGCGGTGGTGATAACGAGCGGGGTGGGAACGGATTCCGCAGCAAGCAGTCCCTCGGTGGCAAATTTGAGGGTACGGATTCCGCAGCAGCAGTCCCTCGGTGCAAAATTGTGCGGCAAGGCAAGGCAAGGCAAGGCAATTAACGCGCGCAAAACCCCCCCCCCCAGCGGGTCCTTCTGTGATCGGTGAAAACACAAATCCGGTGATCGATTCCCAGTGTCAAACGCGAGGGGACAATCCCAGAGTCATCCAGCCGTTGGCGTTTCGTGGCACATGAGGGGCTGCACCGTCCTTCCTCCGCGGTCTCCGCCTGAGCTCTGGCTGGCTGGCTTCGTGCGGGCGGGGAAAACACAACGCGACGCGACACACACACACACACACACGCACGTACACACACGCATACGCACACGCACACAGCAGGAGCGACGCCCCGCCCACTTGGGCCATGTGTGCCAAACGCGCCGAGCAGAGACGCACGGACCCGCATGAACAATAAATAGTACAACACATTTGGAGTCCATTACATCCATTTAGATCGCCCCAATAAAGTAGTCCTCTACACTATAATAGGCCGAGTAGTCCTCAGAGATGTAGGCTACCTGTCCATAGCCATGCCTGCAGTGACATGCATGCACACATGCAAAATAAGTGTGAATATGGTGAGGCTTAAATTTCACTGTCGGACGATTTAATAACGGCAAAAAAACACACTTGTTGTAAACAGGGTGCATTTTAAACCAAAAACAATGCCTTGCGAGTCCTGCGCTACATGTTAAAACGTGGCAAAACGCGCCCCCTGCTGGTCGAGACACACGACGCACCGCTGATAGCGCTGCCGTGTTGGTCCCCTGCAATTCATTATTGAGCACCAGGGTCCTCTTGAGTGAATTGCATGCATTTTATTCAGTCCCATAGCACTGTTAAGGATGACAAACTATAGTATTAATATTTTAACATGGATATATCTCTGGCTACACAGAAACTGAAAAAACATTTTGGATTGACTTCGGTTCGGTTATTCTTTCTTGTCAGCGTTTTCCTTTGTCAATCATGAAGTACGGTTTCTAATGTAATTTTAATGTCTACTGTTACACGGTATTCATTTGATATGGCTGTCGCCTGTACACTAGCCTACTCCTATAGATTATGGACACAGTCTATGGTTATGGAATAGTTTCTTCCAAAATGATATATGCTGAACACAATCTGTGTTGTAGCGCCATCTGGTGGGGAACGGAAACAGCCACATTTCATGTCACATGAATGTGAGTGGACCACAATAATATATTGAATATATTAAATAGATCCATCATCCACCTATCCATCATCCATCCACCAGCATCCACCCATTGATCATCCTTCTACCCATCCACCCACCAATCCATCCAAACTTCTCTCCCTGGCTGCAGCCTAGTAAACTCCCTGGCCCTCTGCTCTGGTCATTAAATCCAAATGGACTGGGCTGCTCAGTACTGCCAGTGTTCATGGCTGCAGTGCAGCAGGGCCCTTGGCGGAGTGAAGCAGAGGCCTGAGTTACCGGGCAAATTACACCTCTCAGGAATTGTAATCCTCCATTCAGAATTAAATCGGCCAAACGCACTATTACATTTATTATATTTATTATATCGTTCGGAGCTGGGTTGACCTTTACACTGCAAACACATTGCATTTATGGAGTGTTAACCACCACTCCATGAATAAATAACATAAATGCAAACTGGATAAGTGGAACACAATTTGTACGAAGTGCACTAACATACCTTAATGTTATAAATTAACAAACTATTTCCATCCTGTCAGCTTTTTTATCAAAACAAGATTTTATTTTTAAACATCTCATTGACACAGTAAATACAATATAGCACTATAATAAAGACATTGCATTGTTCAATGACAAATAAGAGGCTGTTTTGACCTTTTAGAACAATAAAGAATGTATTTTAATTGAAACCCTTAAAATGAATCCCTGACAGAATGTTTTACTGCCATAGTAAACATGTCCACTCAAATATCAATGGGAGATACTGCTTCTGAAATATTATGTAATTGAATTCTGTTGTCAATCTCTTGTTGCCATGTCATCTTGTGGTCTTGTCTATTATTTGATATGTCTATATGTCTTATTTATCTTACGTACCATTAAATAAGGCGTAGGTAATTATTTACTAATATATTACGATTAAATTATACAACTATATAGACTTTTACATTAATAACGTTCCACAAAAGGCATTGTTATGTAAATGTATCGTTTTTTCCACGTTTTTTCATACTATTCACTTGTTAAATCAACGTGTGACTCCATGATTCTTCACTAAGGGGCACTATATTCTAAACATGTCAAGAAATTGTACAGCAGACTTTTGAGTCTGTGAGTGTGTGACCTATGAGTGTGACTGATAGAAAATAATTTGGAGTGATGCCAGTGAATATGTAATCCTGTTTCAGCCAAGGCATTTGATCTCCATTGAGCTACTGTATTATCATTTTAGACCACAGTGTTATGGAGCTGTCTTATGGAGACGGGAGAGAAGGCTGAGTTCAGGGCCCTTGTGCCGCCCTTGAGTTAATGAGGTGTATCAAGAGGCAGATGTTATGATGCCAGCGGTGCAGTTAGTGATAAAACAACACGAAGGGGACCGCATGGAAGAGGGGCTTAGACATGCTAGATAACAGTTCGACCACACGCACACACGCACACACACCCACTCACGCACACACACAAAGGTGCAACAACAACAAATCCTCCAATCATGAAGTGTCTGCATATTGCACGTATACGGTTGGGTTTAGGGTTAGGGCTGGGGTTAGGGTTAAGGTTGGGGTTAGGTATGGGGAACAACAGCTCCGTCCGCCATAGGGCAGACGGAATGTACAGGCACACAAATAAAACATCCTTCCACTCTCTCCTCAATATCGGTAACGGTATCGGTACGTGATGGCTGCCGTGTTGCGAGCTCCCGTCCATCAACGCAGTTTTTTGTTATTTATTCTTTTAATTGTGACTATCCTTGCACAGGAAGTTAGCAGTAAGTTCACTTACGACAGTTGTACACTTCTGGAGATTAGAATGACAGTCGCTCTCCGCCTACCGGAGTTTTGCTAGTCTTTCGACTCGGACGTCCTGCCCGGAGTCGTGGCTGGACTATCTCCGTCCATCTTAGGCGCGATCACACGCAGGCGTCGCCGATGGACAGGGAAGCGAGCCGACGTGCTAGTCAAGCTGAGACGTCGTGCCAATCGACCTCCACTACCCACCATTCTACTGGCTAATGTACAGTCTCTGGACAATAAGTAATGCGAGCTACAGGCTCGTATCCAATTCCACCGAGAAACCAAGGACAACTGCATCATCTGCCTGACGGACACATGGATGTCAAAGCCATCGAGCCATCAAGCCGACAGGATTTTCCGTGCGGACAGAACAGACTCTCTCTGGTAAAGATCATGGAGGGGGGGTACCAAGTCATGTGCAGACCCTCAAGTCCTTCTGTTCCCCGGACCTGGAGTACCTGATGCTTATGTGCCGACCATTCTGGCTACCGCGGGAGTTTACAGCAGTAACCGTGACTGCTGTGTACATTCCCCCTCAAGCCAACACGGACATAGCGCTGAAGGAACTTTATGGGGCTATCAGCGAACAGGAGTCGGCTCACCCGGAGGCTGCTTTCATTGTGGCGGGGGACTTCAATAAGGCGAATTTGAAGAAAGTTCTCCCGAAGTTCTACCAACACATCACAAGCAACACACGGGGCGAGTGGATCCTCGACCATTGCCACGACGTGAGGGGTGTGTGGAAGGGGCTACAGACAATGACGGACTTCAGAGGGAGAACCAGCGGTGTAGAGAACTCCTCTACCTCCCTCCCAGGCGAGCTAAATACATTCTTTGCTCGGTTCGACGTGAACGGCAGCCCGCCGAAGTCAGCGCTGCCTGAAGAGACCAGCCTGCCTTCAAGTGGGTGGACATCCGGAAGGCGGCGGGCCCAGACCACATCCCGGGGCGCGTCCTCAGAGCATGCACAGGCCAGTTGGCAGGAGTCTTCGCAGACATCTTCAACCGGTCCGAGAGGCTGGTCAAGGACTTAATTTGTTCCATGTTGCCTGCCACGCTGGACCCATGGCAATTTGCGTACCGTCAAAACAGATCCACCGACGACGCGATTGCCATGGCACTTCACACCACCCTCTCTCACCTGGAGGGGAAGAACTGTTGTATGAGAATGCTGTTTGTGGACTTCAGCTCAGCATTCAACACGATAGTTCCTGCCAAGCTCGACACCAAGCTCAGGCGTCTAGGCCTGCACCCGACCATGTGCAGCTGGATACTGGACTTCCTGTTGGGCCACCGCCAGGTGGTGAGGATGGGCAGCACCACCTCAGAGCCACTGACCCTCAACACGGGAGCCCCTCAGGGATGCGTGTTGAGCCCTCTCCTCTACTCCCTGTACACCCACGACTGCATGGCTATGCACAGCTCCAACGTCATCATCAAGTTTGCTGACGACACGACAGTGTTGGGTCTGATCGCCGACGACAACGAGACAGCCTACAGGGAGGAGGTTGGATCACTGGCACAGTGGTGCCAAGAGAACAACCTCGCCCTCAACGTCAAGAAGACCAAGGAGCTGATCGTGGACTACAGGAAGCGGAGAGGAGAGCACGCCCCCATCTCCATCGACCGGGCTGCAGTAGAGAGGGTCAGCAGCTTCAAGTTCCTCGGCGTGCACATCTCCGAGGACCTCACATGGACCACACACACCACACATGTGGTGAAAAAGGCCCAACAACGCCTGTATTTCCTCAGGCGACTGAGGAAATTCAACATGTGCCCCCGCATCCTCAGAACATTCTACTCCAGTACCATCGAGAGTGTTCTCACTGGATGCATCACCGTCTGGTACGGGAACTGCACCGCACTGGAGCGTAGAACACTACAGAGGGTGGTGCGGACGGCCCAGTACATAATTGGAGGTGAGCTTCCCTCCCTCCTGGATATATACACCAGGCGGTGCGTGGCCAAGGCCAAACGGATTATTAAAGACAATAACCACCCCAGCCACGAACTGTACACACTTCTACCGTCAGGCAGGCGATACCGCAGTATCAAGTGACGAGCAGACTCAGAGACAGCTTCCACAGTCAGGCCATCAGGCTGCTGAACAAGTGCTAGTGCTAAGTGTTACTGCTAGTACTAGCTCTGGTGTGCTAGTGCTAAGTGTTACTGCTAGTGCTACTGCTTAGTGCTAGTCCTGGTGCTAAGTGCTAGTGTTACTGCTGGTGCAAGTGCTGGTAGTAGTGCTGGTGTTACTGCTAGTGCTAGTGCTAGTATTACTACTAGTGCTAGTCCGGGTGCTAATTGCTGGTGCTAGTGTTGTTCTAGTGTGTTCTACTGTGACTGTCTGAGGAAGTATTCTGTGACATTCTGTGAATGTCAAAATATAACAATGTATATTTCATTACATTGATTTATATTTGTATTGCTCCCCTTAATATTTGTTGTATACATTTTCTATCCATGATTATTATCTTTGACCCCTTATCAGCAGGTTTGATTACAATGCCCTGGTTACGTTTCAACTGGGTTAATGCTTTTCTCTCCCCCTCAGACAGGTTTTGCTCTTTTTCGCTCTTGTACTGGACCCTCTCAAAACCCCTGATATCCCGCCTTATCAGTTTTTTAATGGGGTCGGAAACCAACTCCCACTCAGGCTCCCACAGTGAGGGATTAGTAAAGGGTTCTCGGGTTAGGTCTGTGTTATAATCAAAGTGGTCTAGTAGCTTTAGGCGTCTATGGTACCTATAAAGGTCTCTCTGTAGCTCCTGTCTGTCCACCGCCAGTGGAGTTGGAATAAAGAAGAGGCCCTTTTCTAGCAGTGCCTCTTCGGCTTCTGATAAAACAAAGGTAAATGAAAGGTTTCAAATATTTGACTGACCGGCGGTGAGTATTCTCGGTTTGGATTTAGGGTTGGGTTTAGAGTTATCGTTCGGTTTTGGGTTGGGGTTAGGGTTAGGTATAGGGTTGGAGTTGGGCTTGGGGTTAGGGTTGGGGTTATGGTAAAGGTTGGGGTTATGGTTTGGGTTATGGTTGGGTTTAAGGTTATGATTAGGGTTGGAGTTATGGTTAGGGTTCATGTTCATCTCCATAGACGGTGCTGCAGTAGAGAGGGTCAGCAGCTTCAAGTTCCACGGTGTGCACATCTCCGAGGACCTTACATGGACCACGCACACCACACATGTGGTGAAAAAGGCCCAACAACGCCTGTATTTCCTCAGGCGACTGAGGAAATTCAACATGTGCCCCCGCATCCTCAGAACATTCTACTCCTGTACCATCGAGAGTGTTCTCACTGGATGCATCACCGTCTGGTACGGGAACTGCACCGCACTGGAGCGTAAAACACTACAGAGGGTGGTGCGGACGGCCCAGTACATCGTTGGAGGTGAGCTTCCCTCCCTCCTGGATATATACACCAGGCGGTGCGTGGCCAAGGCCAAACGGATTACTAAAGACAATAACCACCCCAGCCACGAACTGTACACACTTCTACCGTCAGGCAGGCGATACCGCAGTATCAAGTGATGAGCAGACTCAGAGACAGCTTCCACAGTCAGGCCATCAGGCTGCTGAACAAGTTCGGCATCAATGTTAAGAGCTAAGTGCTAGTGCTAAGTGTTACTGCTAGTGCTAGTGCTAGTCCTGGTGCTAAGTGCTAGTGTTACTGCTGGAGCTAGTGCTGGTAGTAGTGCTAAGTGTTGGTGCTAGTGCTGGTGTTACTGCTAGTGCTAGTCCTGGTCCTAAGTGCTAGTGTTACTGTTGGAGCTAGTGCTGGTAGTAGTGTTAAGTGTTGGTGCTAGTGCTGGTGTTACTGCCAATGCTAGTGCTAGTGCTAGTGTTACTGCTAGTGTTGGTGCTAGTGCTGGTGTTACTGCCAGTGCTAGTGCTAGTGCTAGTGCTGGTGTTACTGTTAGTGCTAGTCCTGGTGCTAATTGCTGGTGCTAGTGTTGTGTTGACTGAGAAGGTATTCTGTGACATTCTGTGAATGTCAGCATATAACAATGTATATTTTATTACATTGATTTATATGTGTATTGCTCCCCTGGATATTTTGTTTTATTTAATTTTATTTTATATAGAATTTGTATTCTAGTTCTATTTCTATTTTGTATTCCTTTATAACTACTGTCGGCTGTCGGGCATTTTGCACACAAGATTTTCACTCATTGCTTATACTCACTTGTAAACTGTGAAGTGACAATACAAATACTTGATTTGACTTGACTTGAGGGTTGGGGTTAGGTTTGGCGTTGTGGTTGGGGTTAGGGTTGGGGTTATGTTTAGGGTTATGGTTGGGGTTATGGTTATGGTTAGGTTTGGACTTATGGTTAGGGTTGGGGTTAGGTTTGGCGTTGGGGTTAGGGTTGGGGTTATGGTTAGGGTTATGGTTAGGGTTGGGGTTGGGTTTAGTGTTAGGTTAGGGTCCTGGCACCCTCTAGTGGTGACCAGGAGCAAGGTCATCTCAAAGAGAGGAGAGGGAGAAGGAGAAAAAGGGAAAGATGGCAAGAAAAACGAGGATGGGGGTGGGAGAGGTCGGGTCGGGAGACCAATATGAAAGGAAGGATGGTTACGGGTCGGAGGTCACGAGGGCGGTGTGTGGAGGGAAACAGGAAGCACGAGATCTTAACATGGCGGTGTGTGATGCTGGCTATGGCTAAGAGGAGGGGAGGGAGGGTAAAATAATAATAAGGGGGAGGGGAAGGGCTAGGAGGGTTAGGGTTAGGGCATGGGTTAGGGTTAGGATTGAGGTTAGCGTATGGGTGAGGGTTAGGTTTCGGGTTAGGTTAGAGCGGAGGAGAGGTTAGGGTTAGGATAAAGCGGAGGAGAGGTTAGGGTTAGGGGGGGAGAGAGGGTAAGTTAGATTGCAGAGGGAAGACAGGTAGGGTTAGGTTAGGTGGGGGAGAACAATAGCAGGAAACTGTGTGTCTACTTCACTGCACATAGGTACAGTTTCGTTTTCCACGTGGCCTCGCCCCCTTGTTAATTGGCTGGGCTGTGTGCCACGGGCCCCCGAACGTGCAGTGGGCGGTACCCCTGTCCCCCTAACGACCAATCGGATTGTTGGATAGCGCAGCGCTCGGTAACGCCCACTGCACGTCCGGATCTCTGATTGGTTGCTCGCGGAGAGGGGCGTGCGCTGTAATTGTAAGAATTGTAAACGAGAGCCAGCGCAGGGACGAGGAAATACAAGTCGATGAAGTAGATACACGTCGGGTGACACCATGAGAACACTCCTGACTATTATAACAACACTTTGTTGTGCACCAAAAGGTAGATATTAATCTGTGATCGTCTGCGTGACGTTCAATTTTGGTCATTGATTATTTGTCGAGGGAAAATACACTTAAAGTAAATGGCCCACGGACCTAATGTTGCGGCTACTTTGTCACGTCTTTTGCCTTCTTGATTTGGGCTTGTGTTTTACTTTACTTTTATTTTATTTTATTTTATTTTATTCTATTCCTCATCTTGAAAGCATTTACGTACACATAGCGTCGGGTGACTGGCGGAACAAAAGCGAAAGTTTGACTGAATAGTGGTGGTCGTCCATGTGATGATGATGATGACGCGGCAGAGAGACCCGCCGGGTTAATCGTCTCCCTCTGCAGGGACACTAGGTGGCGCGGCGGGTCAGCCCACACGGGTCCAGCTCTCCTCTCAGAACATGGACTTGGTGCTGCACTGGGAGCCGCCACACAACACCTCCCAGCTCAACTATACCACTGAACTCAGGTGAGTTCAGCTCAAATATGTGTTCCAATATTAATGGATTACAATGACTTTCTCCACAATGATAATATTTAACACTTGGTCACTTTACTTCTAACTTCATGTGGCCAACAATATTATAACCAGTCCAGCTCTAATCCTTTTGGCCTCATAGACCATAGCAACAGCATGAACAACATCAGGGAAGCTATTATTTCCTTGTTTTGGGGAAATTATGTGTTGGCAAATTAAAAAAGATGCAATGTTATCAGAAATAATTGTATAACGTATTTATGTGGCTGTGCTTGAAGTTGCCATCTCGTTACACATTAGAAGCCACATTAAAAAAACTGAGTTTACAAAGTGCTTTGACAGACAAAGCAAAAACAGGTTACTCAGAAGACAATATCACAACAGAAAGCAGAAAAAAAGGCCAAACAAAAGCAAGACAAGATCATGGTAAATTTAAGATAAAGTTGGAACAAGAAGACAATAAATTACGCAATTTTGTTTTAAAAATATAATTAATTGAAAATAAATTGATAAAAAATAAATAAAAGAATAAAGGCAATAAAAAGGCAACATAGTAGATATAAATATAGCAGTTAAAGGTTGCAGTAAAGTGTGAATAGGTTTATAGTAAAGTATAGGCTTCTAGCTGTTTAGCTTGTGAGCCTTTGTCCCGTGGGTGTGATTCATGTTGACACGGCTATGAGTTCTCTTACGGAAACATGAAAGCATGTGTTGTAGGAAAGAGGAAGCACAGGACACACACACACACACACACACACACACACGCGCACTAATTCGGCTGGCTTGGTTTCTAGATCTAGCGTGGGGGAATACCTGCCTGGTTGTGCGAACAACAGTGTGCTCTACTGTGACTTCACCACGCTGGTGGGCTTGCCCCTCACCGCGTACGGGACGTACATAGGCCGAGTGAGGGCCCAACGGGGCCAAGAGAGCTCTGTCTGGGTGGAGAGCAGGCCCCTGTCCCTGGATGTCAACAGTAAGTGGAAAGGGCTGACCCGAATATATCAATTCAAGCTAGATTTGGAACATTTAATACATACAATTATTATAACCAGTTAGTTTAAATCTGTCTCGGTCATTCAAGTAATTTCTAACAGTGGACAGCAGGTGTCAAAGTGCTACTGAATTAAAACATGAGGCACTCAGACTGAGGGATGTCTTTGCACATAGAGCACACAGAGCATACTTCCCCAGTACACACTGCCATACACGGTTTTGACAATCACTATTGCCCTGCTGTCAGGTTGGTGGTCCACACTCGGCGACTGGGAACAGGCAGGGGTAACACACATGAAGACTTGACTGTCTGATTATCCGCAACCTCTGAAAACTCCCCAAATCTCCTTCCTCTCTTATTCCTCTTGACCTCACATCCCATTGGCTGTTCTTGACCTTAAACATCATTGGTCGTTCTTCATATCAAATCCCATTGGCTGTTGCGATTTCATAATCTCCGGCTTATGACTTCACAAGTGGGAGTGTCCGCCCATATCTATGCTGGATAGATCAGTCTACCAGTTACTACATTCCACTGGGTAGACTTGTAGGCTAGTAGGCTGGTAGGCTGATTCAAATGTATGCATTTCTCTCACTCCGTCCTGCTCACCCGTGGTCCCTCATCAGCCACCATAGGTCCTCCCAGCGTGACCCTGGTCTCCAATGGGGTTCACATGACGATAAACATCCGAGACCCAGAGTTCCGGATCTCCACGCTGAGTGAAACCTACCATGGTATCATCTACAACGTCACCTACTGGAGGGAGGGCGAGGAGGACAAGGTAGGCCTTCTGCTCTCATGCTCTGGCTGCTTCGTGCTACACCTCCAACAAGCAGCGGTTGGGCTTTTTGGAGATGTGAGATCACCCTGTGTGTTTGTGTTGATGTGCCATACAGGGTTAGAGCAGTGTTCCTCAAACTGGGGGTACGTGTGCCCCTAGGGGTACTTTGAAGGACTGCATGGGGTACTCGGGACATGAATAAAGATAATGTTATTGTAATATTGGTTATGAACAACTGTAAAATAATTCCACCTTAAGAAAATGAATACAATTTAGTAAATCTGAATAGTAACAAGTTCGGTAAATCTTTCCAATAAGAACATACGACTTTCACATTAAAGGGGTGAAAAACATACCTTGGAGGCGAGGAGAACCACTGAGTATGTCTTTATTCTACCTTTGTTCGCAGCCTTGAGCAAGATGCCTCTACATACATATTAATGAGTCATATAATAATTATAATCATATTCATTCACTGTAAAGCACTTTGGGTAAAATTGTCTACTAAATCAGTGGTTCTCAATTTATCTTTAGTAGTGTACCCTCTCTGTGATATTTGTTCATAACCAATATTAAAACCCAAGTAGCCCTAGGGGACACACCATTTGAGTAACTCTGCTCCATATGACCAAACTGTAAAATTCTCTTGGGAGGAGTCTATTAAATTCTGAGCTACTCGCCGACACCTCCTTGGCTTGACTAGTGTCTACCATTTAGCAGACACGTGCCGTGTCACAAGAATATCTTTGTCCAGAATGACCCGGTCGTACACTGTACATTCGACGAATGACAACAAGTAGACTCAAGTGCTTGGAGCAGCTATGTCAGCTAGGAATATAAAAAGCAGTCTACTCCCCGCTGATTCCCAGGCCCAGCATCTGAGTGAGAACCACCCGGGGGTGGTTCTGAATGATCTGGAGCCCCAGAGCCGTTACTGTGTGAAGGTCCAGATCAGGACGCACGCGAACCCCCGACCCAGCCTGGAGAGCAATGTCGTCTGTGAGAAAACCACCGACCGTGAGTCCTGGGCTGCGTTCTCCTCGAGTCCTTCAACAGCGCTTCCACTTAACCTAAAGCTCCAGATGTGCTTATGTACTCATGTGGTGCCAGTGGGCAATACCATGCCGCTAAATAGAGTATTATATATTAGAATATAATGTAAAGAGATGGCCATGGCAAGTGTAAATTAAGGTATAATGTACTCTTTGTAAGTCGCTTTGGATAAAAGTGTCTGCCAAAAGCCCTAAATCTAAATGTAAGCTAAGGTGATGTAGTTCAATGCTGTATTCACCTGAAATATTTTGTTTGAATCTATGTTGTTAAAAGCACCTGAATCCAATGAACACGCACCAAGCTGCCCACCAATCAGCAGTCTTTACATCTTCGTCTACGTCTTTTTTGCCTTCTCTTTTGTTTGCAGAAGACAGAACTCCGTGGCTGGAGGCACTGGTGATTCTTGTTGTCATGGCGATGGTGGTGACCATTGTCGCAGTGTTGGTCGTTCATCGCAAGAAGATTTCCAACTTCCTCTGTCCCAACGACTCGCTGCCACAACACTTTACAGTGAGCGCGCGTGTGTGTGTGTGTATGTGTGTACGTGTGCGTGTGCGTGTGTGTGTGTGAAATTATGTTTGCACAAGATATGTACTATCACTCAGACTATCCTTTACTTAAAGGTACTATATGTAAGAATCAGTGCATTCTGAGCTCTGTGGGTTGAGACAATAACAGTCAGAAATGTCACTTTGTTCCTTTTTCCCGCAAAATCTGACCCGACTCAAATATAAGAGAAATCAGCCCAAAAGCTGTTCTACGCAACAGAGAGAGTCGGGGAAGCTCTTTTTATTTTTATTTATTTTTTTTACTTCAACCACAACCTCATAAACTAGCAATTTAAAGCGATTTGTGCATGTAAAATCCTATGTTGTCCCTGAACGGAGTCATTATTCTTACATACAGGACCTTTAACTCCATGAAAAGCCATTTAGCCTGGAGGACAGAAGTGTTTCAGGCAGTGGCCGACATACCTATGGGGATTTTCGTTCTACAAAATAGAACGAAAACATTTTATCTTAAATGTAGGCTATCTCTCGAGCTGCAGCAATTCTCACGGTCACATCTCAAGCTCTGAGATCTGCGTATCAAGCTGCTTATTCACAAACGTTACATAGAATATTCAGTCCTGACCAGTGGCGGCTCCTGAAGAAAATCTCAGGGGGGGCAATTTTTCTGATAATGATTAAGGTGACACATTCAATAGGTGCATTAAGCAAGACAGTATCAATTTGTTGTTAGATGATTAACTCATACAGAGTCCTTCTTATGTCCACTAGATGGCAACTCCATAAACAAAAATGGTGTAGCTCCACAATTAATTATTTCCATGAATCTAATGTTGTATGATGTAAAATAGCTAAACGGGACACAAGATATGTCCAGCAACCACATAAAGACAGGGGCAGCATATTAAGTCAAGTATTTATTAACTGACCAAGGATCAAGAGGATCAAGAGCTTTCACAACCTTTACAACATACATACAACAAACATACAACAAGATAGTGCAGTCAAATTATTTTAAAGTGTAAAGGAAAGTGCAGACTTTCAACAATAAATAAAAAAACAGCATGGCAATAACAAGTAAAATAGAATTGGATCTTTAGATCTACCATTTCTGGTATTTAGGATACCACCATAGTGCTTCTTCATAAAAGCTACATTTCCATGTCCCAAAGTGACTAAACAATTGAGGTTTGACCTAATGTGGTCAGTGGCAGTGCATCTTGGCTTTACACATTAAAGACCAAGCCAGAATGATGAGGTGCGGCTAGATTGTATGGCTTTGTAAATGTGAACAACCATTATCTGGCCAATTGTATGAACCTGTAAACATGAACAACCATAGGCAACCATCTGGCCATTGAAATAGATATGTAAAAATGAACATGAACAGAACAGTTGTTTTTTTAACCTTTTTTCCGAGAGAGAGAGAGACGTATGAAAAGTGAGTCAATGGGAGAATGCTTGGGCGATTTTCCACGTCAATGAAATCGCTCAGATAGGTGGGACCATTTGAAACACGACTTGAATCTGACGATTCTGATTGGACAATGACAGATAATATGTCTACAACACTGATAACTACTTTTGCTGTGATAGAATTGGTTAGAAAAAAACCGCCCCTGTACACCGTCCGCCCCTGGTCCTGACGCTGTATTCAGATTCAAGGGTTTCACAAACTGGAGTTGGTTCCCATGCACTACATTGTGTGGCAGACCCTTGCTCCTAGCAGGTTAAAATGGGTTAAATGCAGAGAATGAATATCCCCACCGGGATTCATAAAGTGTATCTTCGTCTATTACAATGTAACATCAGCTGATTTTTTTTCATGTGCCTGCAGGACATATTTGAGAGCAGTTCACTCGTCTCCACGATGAATTATCGGCCACCTGTGGAGAATTATGACAAGGTAAACATCATGACCACGGAAAACACAGACGAGGACCGCCCTCCGGTGGTGGAATAGGACCACTCAAAACGCAGAGGAGTCGAAGCCGATGTCTAATGGAAAATAGTGTGCCCCGGTACCTAAAGCAGAAGCTGAGATGGACGAACATGTTTCGGGGATGGGGGGGGGGGCTTCAGAATGCCTGAAAAAAGTACTATGGAACAAGTGATTTGTTTCCGAGAGAAGAATGGAGGACAATTAACTGGTAACAGCCGTTGGCATTGAAAGTTCATGTTTCTATCTGCCTGGGTTCCATGGCACGAGAGGGAAATTAATCCAGGGTGAAGGATTCACCTGCGGACACCAGCTGGTCAAGAGTGACCTGACAGTCGGATCAGTGCTTGATGCACTGCAAGTCAAAGTTCAACCTGATAATATCGAAGGGAAACAAAAAACAAGAGGCTGGGGGTAGGACACTGTGAAAGTAAGCAGTAGGCACAGGCCGCTAATACAAACAAACATCCTGAATGGATGAATGACATCCCTCCTGTGTCTTGTTCCGTCCTAACTTTTAACTTTTTTACTTGATCTTTTTTACTTGGAAATCATGGTCACTTTATGGAAAAATGACACTCAGGATCAGGGCCGCTGCTAGGCCTTATGAATTATGAATTGTGATGTTAACTAATACTTCACACCTGCTATCATCGACACGCTACAGTGCCAGAGTTTTTAGATTTCCTCTTTTTTTAAGTCGCAAATCATGATATGGTATCATAGGCAATATCATATCTGATATCGTATTGTTTTAATGTGTATCACTGCATGATCGGAAATGAGGGAAAAAAAAGATGAGATTTTGAGATCTGGGGTTATTTCTAAAACACCCCCGGGCTGAGCAGTGTCGATGCTCAGGGTGCTTTGCGGCTGTTGTTAAACTGGCCGCAAAGCAAAGCAGTTCAATCTCACTCAATATCCTTAAAAGGGTCCAGCTCATGGCAGGTACATTTGGCAGCCACAAACATCCTTAAAGGTCATTTTGGACCCTGACTTCAATAAAATATAAAACACTGAATGTTAACATATGAAGTGTATCTAGATGACTGCATTTTCTTATGACAAAAATATGGAATTGTGTATTGTTTTTATTTTATGTTTGTATTTAACCAGGAGATCACAGGGATACAGGCAGGGTTGCAGACCTACATATAACAATTTTGTTGCACACTTGGACACACTTGATTTTCCAGGCGTGCATTTAGTTTAGATAAATTCTTTACTCGTCATTCCTGCAAAACACAACAAATGCACAACACGTACATTACAACAGCGTGTCTGTCTTCCGCGGACAGCGTGGGTCCTTCATTGACGTCTCAACTAATACCCCTAAGCTGCCCCGACGTGCCTGTGTGATCTCTCCTTAAGTTAACCCACTAACCTTACAGTTGTTGCTATTGTGAATGAACTTTACATATGGGATAATAAACCTCAATTATAAATACATACAAATAAATAAATGGGGGGTGTACTGTAATACAGTAATAATACACAACATTAATGTGGGTCCCACATATCCGACCTGGTCAACCTCTGTCCATCCACTGTCAGGTCTCTTATTCTGTTAGTAGCTACTACACGCATTGGATCAGACAACCTGATCCGCTACAGTGCCAGAGTTTTTTAGATTTCCTCTTTTTTTAAGTCGCAAATCATGATATGGTATCATAGGCAATATCATATCTGATTATCGTATTGTTTTAATGTGTATCACTGCATGATCGGAAATGAGGGAAAAAAAAAAGATGAGATTTAGATCTGGGGTTATTTCTAAAACACCCCCGGGCTGGAGCAGTGTCGATGCTCAGGGTGCTTTGCGGCTGTTGTTAAACTGGCCGCAAAGCAAAGCAGTTCAATCTCACTCAATATCCTAAAAAGGGTCCAGCTCATGGCAGGTACATTTGGCAGCCACAAACATCCTTAAAGGTCATTTTGGACCCTGACTTCAATAAAATATAAAACACTGAATGTTAACATATGAAGTGTATCTAGATGACTGCATTTCTTATGAAAAAATTATGGAATTGTGTATTGTTTTTATTTTATGTTTGTATTTAACCAGGAGATAAAAAATCGATTTTACAAGAATGTCTTGCCAAGACAGGCAGCAGCACAAATCACAGGGAATACAGGCAGGGTTGCAGACCTACATATAACAATTTTGTTGCACACTTGGACACACTTGATTTTCCAGGCGTGATTTTTAGTTAGATAATATCTTTA
>PIJE02001865.1:22170-45670 GCA_002895965.2 Coryphaenoides rupestris | reverse complement strand
CGAGCGGACTGGAATGGATTGGATGGATTGATACTGGGGGCAAAGAGTGAAAGACTCCCTCAGCAGTAATTTCAGTCTTGCTGTTGATGGCTCCAGTAACACAGTTACTTTGCAAGGACAAAACATGCAGCCTGGGGACCCTTCAGCCATGAGGTGTTATAGCATGAACCCTCCAGAGGGGGAGCTCTAAACCAACTTCATCATTTAAAAGATATTATCTCACCTCATGACCATCAGATAATAAATACAGTAACAAATGCCAAACTCTTGAACAACTATTCAACCATTATCTTCTATTGTATATTTATTCATCAGTAAACCCATCAGTCAGTCAACAGTTCCTGAATTACTTACTGACTTAGTTGTTGAAGATATACCAGCAAGGTCAAGATAATAATTTGTATTATTACTATTAAATATATTTTTTGCATATTAATTTAGCAATCTAACTTTGATTTAAGTTGCCGTATAGATTATCTCCAAAGGAGAACTATTCCTCCAGGTTCAGGTCTTTGTCCCGGCAGTTCCAAGCAGAGGGAGGAGAGGACTGGAAGGCCTTCAGCCCAGTTCAGTGTGGACCATAGGGACACATCATTCACATGATCCCTGAGGCCTTAGACGATGACACAACATGAAGGAACGTGAAAGCCTCACCCCCTCGTCATTCCTGCAAAACACAACACATGTACAACACGTACATTACAACAGCGCGTATGTCTTCCGCGGACAGCGTGGCTCCTTCATTGACGTCTCAACTCACACCCCTAATCTGCCCCGACGTGCCTGTGTGATCTCTCCTTAAGTCAACCCACTAACCTTACAGTGGTTGCCATTGTGAATGAACTTTACATATGGGATAATAGACCTCAATTATAAATACATAAAATAATAAAGGGGGGGGGGGGGGTTGTACTGTAATACAGTAATAATACACAACATTAATGTGGGTCCCACAATTTACATGGAATTAAACACTACACCAAAACAATAGCACAAAAAGGGCATCCGTCAAGTATCACAGCTGAAATAATGTTATGGACGACTGTGAGATTTGCTGTCTGTATGAACGTCCAGAGTGTGCTGTGATTTTAGACATAATTGTCACGTTTAATACCGCAGATGACTGAATGAAATGCCGTGAAACAGTTGTCACTGGGGCCATTCCGGCCTTTTGCACATCATACAAATGAAGGAGAATTAAGTACGGTCTGCACAAACACCTCGCCACCCTGCCACCAATCATTGATCGTGTGTGCGTGCGTGCGAGCGACTGGCGCGATTGCGACATGTATTTCCGCCCACTTCAAGTTCGAACCGCGCATGCGCCACGCAACCAGCAACTCACAACAACTCACCCGACTGCGACTGCGCATGCCCAGCTCGCCGAGACGAGACGAGACGAGAGCAGTCAACGGGCGACGTGACGGACAGTAGCCACCGGTGACTAGTTAGTGGACACTTGGACATGCGGTGTGTGCGGTACGAGGGACGCTCCTCGTGGTGTCCTCCCGCGGCCATGTCCAGCTGTGTTTACCTGCTCGCGTCCCTCTGGTTGCTCAGCTCTCCAAGCCGCGGCGGTGGTGGTGAGTGTCGCTGCCGACCGGCCTTCCACTCGCCACTAGCAGCTCCTCTCATGTATACTACTACTATTGTTGTTGTTGCTACAGCTACCTCCAGCGGGTCATTCTATACTGTGTATTACTGTGACAGCTCTTTTGTTTGATCTCCTCTGATCCCAGCTGTTTGATGCGCGCAACCTGGCAATTGTGAAACTCGTTCTACTAACCTTGCGTCTATGAATGCTTTTATGTGTGTCCGAACAAAATGCAACCCCAGACAGATTGATATGTTGAGATTTAATTTTTGCATTGCAATTTGATGCACCCTAGTGCACATACAGACACAAACACTCATCGTGTATTTGCCATTTTCACGTATACAACCCATTCACGCCGCCTGACACACTCCTGCAAACTCCACACGGCTAAATACAGACACAACACATTGTCAGATGATACACGCACATACACGTTCCGATTTCACAGTTTTTATTTGTTTTTGCCTGGCCGCTTGGGATGGGCACTTCCTCTTTTTAATGTTTTCTTAACATTGGTTCCGCCGATTCACCAAGGACTGCTGGTAGCAGATGGCTTGATCTCCCACCTCCTCAACACCAGTATTGGCCACACACTGCAGTGTTTTAGTAGTCTTGATGCGGTTCCCCTCCACAATAATAGGCCGTAGTGGAGGTAACTAGGAATTTGAAGGCATTGCTTTGGTTTTCATAGGTTCCTGATTTTGTTGGGTCATCGTTTCCTTGTTCTTGTGATCTGTTAATGTTAATAGCAGCCAAATTATTGTGAACCACCTCTATTTTATTCCACTTCTTCTTTTGGATATTTCTGTGATTGTTTTGGGAAATGTCTCACGGGTTAGTATAGTTAAGTTGGTATCGACAACCCTTAACTCTGAAATTGGTTAAGAAAAACATGGCTTTTTTTTGTTTAGCATTTTCCCAAATAATTCACCCCCAGGAACCCTTGCGCAACGTAGATGATGGCAAGTTGCAATTGTGCTGTCTTCTCTGAAACAGTGACAAACGTCCTCTGGTGATGACATGTTTGTCTCTCTGGTCTACACTCCCTGGCTCCACCGGCTCTGAAAATTCTATTAATTATTGGAATAATACACACCTTCTATTGGAAGTGGGTGCTGCAGTTACTTTACCCTACTATTGATGACTTTTGTAAAGGGGCCGTTATCTTTTTAGCTTTCGTCTTGATTGCCAGGGAATGGTGTCCAGAAAAATCGGGAAGCATCCACCAACGCCTGTTTAATCAGTTGTCAGCTTTTTAGCTGTAACTCTGTAAAACTGTGCTAATCATCAATTCCAAAAAAAGACATTGACTTTGTGACCCTGCATGTTTGTTCTTTTTTGTTTCAGGCCAAGCGGAGCTGGCCCAACCGCTGAACTTGACCATGATCACCATGAACACTCAGTACAAGCTGAGCTGGAGCCAGGACCGGCGCCAAATGATCAGATCCAAAGTTAGCTTCACCGTGCAGTACCTGCCGTAAGTCTCTCAACTTAACAACCACAGGTCTTGCGTGGTGTGATACACTCACTCCTGCTTAAACCAGAACTCTTCTCCCATGCTTGTGGTCTGCCGAGGCCTTAGACATCCTGAGGCAGCAACCCACCCACCTCGGATTACATTTAGATTTATTGTCTTGTGTCCTGGCATACACAGCATACACAAATCTAAATAGATCAAATGCATATAAATGAAAGCAGTTCAGCGTCCTGCTTCTACAAACTACTCTGATGGTAGAAACTAGTTCTTCAGATCTGATGGCTCTGTAGCCATAGTTTTCCTGAGAGAGAACAATAGATTATTGTTGGGAAGAGTTAAGTCGTTTATGATTATGATGTTTGTCATACTGTGGTTGTACTGCTGCTTCCAGGATGTACAAGTGGACGAATGGAAGCCATGACCCATGGATCACGGTGTGTGAGAGTACGCCAGACACCTGGTGTGAACTGACCCCCATGGACCTCTACTTCCGGGGGCTCTACATGCTCCGTCTGCGTGCAGACAGTGGCCAGCTTCACTCCCACTGGGTCTACAAGGAATTCTGCCCGGACAAGGACGGTAAGGAGAGCTGGCACTCTGCAAATATGGGGCGGAGTGGGGATTGCTTATTGTTGGACTTTGTTTACAGTGAAGGTGCTCACACACCTGAGGCTTACCATGATTTTCGAATAGCTGACCATTTTCTTCTTGTTTTATGCAAGCCTTATGTCGGGCCATTCGCCTTCCGATTGCATTCCTAAACCTTGCGGGAAGGAGGGATCCTTCTTCCTTGGTTTCCCTTGGGGTTAGGGAGTAGGGCTGGGTTCAAAAATTCGATTTCCCGATTCAGAATCGATCTTCATTTGAATGAGCAATTATCGATTAATAAATCCTGAGATCGATCTTTTATGCCTTTTCCTGCTTGCAGCTTCAACCCGCAATGAGATCTTGTGGCCAGATCTCGTGTGACGAGAATTGGCCAGATCTCGCGCAACGAGATCTCTCAACGCAGTTGAATCTGAAAGCATGGCGGGGGCTGCTCCACTGAAGTCACTGCCGGGTCTAAAGGCAGATGTCTGGTTGCATTTCGGTTTTAACATGACAACAAACATGACGACAGAGAAGAGCTGGACAAAAGAAAAGCCATATGTAAGCTGTGCAAAGTGGAGGTGAAATATTGTGGAAATACCACAAACCTACGAAACCACTTACTGAGACATCACCCAGATGTGCAATATGCAAAAGCGGATCCAAAGCAAGCCTCGCTGGAGAAGACGCTTGTTTGCAAGTTACAATCCAGTTCTCCACGTGCCCAAAAAATAACCGGGGCTGTCGCAAGTTTCATATGCAAGGATATACGCCCAGGATAAGATACTGAGGGATAAGTGATGTCTTGTTTACAGGAAGGCTGTTTGCAGCCACTTTATTTACACTGTCTGTCTGCACTAATGAAGGCACTTTTTGTAGTGCCTTCATTAGTTGCACGGTCAATGCCGGTCATGTCATGTTGAATAAAAAGTACATTCATGTTACTGCTTTCGGGTCAATTCTTAATGTAAACATTGATATTTTTAATAATGCAACAGGTTGGAGGGTTCCTTGTACCATTTACCACATTAGTTCTCTGAGAGTCTTTCATATTCAAGCAAAATTCGTATTGTAACTAAAATATCCCTAATCGAATCAATATTGAATCGCGAATCGAATCGATTCGGGACCTTGTGAATTGGAATCGAATCGTTTTGGGAAATCAGTGGCGATACCCAGCCCTATTAGGGAGTGTCTTGTTTTCCATGTTGACCACACCTGGTTTTGTCTCAAACTTTCTCTGGTGATCACCACGTCTCTCCCTACTCCCCCCTGCGCCCACAGTGATCCTCGGCCCTCCGTCCAGGGTAGACCTGGCCCCCGCAGGCCCCCTGCTAGATGTGAGGATCTCCGACCCCCTGACCAGCAAAAATGGCTCCATGAAGGAGCTGTACATCCAGATGTACTACCGGGTCGTATACTGGGAGCACACCGACACACAGGTACAGCACAACACGCACACCCTTTTATGCTTCCCTTGGAAATGGTATTTTAAATACACTATATATATATGTAACCTTTTATTTAGACAGAGCTCAATATAACCCAAACAACGATGCATGATGAAGTCATGCGTCAAATGTTTCTATAAAATCCACATTATATCCATACAATGTGCACTGCACTTTATTTGGATACATTTATTGTGCATGGATTAAAGTTCTCCGTCTCCAGACAGATTTCCGTCATTTGAAAAAATGAGGGGAAAAAAACACGTTTGTGTTGGTACCGTTTGGGCTATCCCATCTAAGAAGGAATCCCTTGTATGGTGGATCCTGCGAGTAACGTAACGTTACTGTGTGAAACTTATTGAAGTTTGGAAGAACATCAGAAACAGGGGAATGCACGAGTGGATATTATGATATGACGGTCTATCTGTGGATATATATTACTTACTTAAAATGGATAGCTGATGATGGATAACGTTATCTGAGAGCAGCTTCTTCGGTAAGTCAAGTGTCTCTATTTGCTGTTAATGTCACCGCGTCCTGTTGCGGTTTAGGGTTAGGATTAACATCATTTGTAATCTCTGTAATTTGAACAGCTGTTATTGTCATCTATGTTTATTCCCTCGGTTTCGGTAACACAATTGAGATGCTTGTACTGGTAGCCTACGTTAACGTTACGTTACGTTACTAGCTGATGATGGATAATGTTATCTAACGTAACGTAACGTTACGTTAACGTAACGTTAATTCCTGTGTAGAAGAAGATCTCTTGTGATTGTGATATTGGTCATTTATCTTGTTTAAAACACGAAGAAGAGCAACACGGAAAAGATAATGTTAATTTGTACACTTTACTAGGGTGGCTGTGTGGTTCTTCAGGTAGCCTAAACACTAACATTAAAGTAGCATGCCAGTATGGACGCGCTATTGCTCGAGGAAGGCTCCGACGTATCGCAGATAGAGAAATCTGTCAGAAATAAATGGGGATGGGCTTGGCTCAATGAAACGGGGGGAAACGGCAAGCCCTTTAGTTCGTGGTGCAAAAAAATCTAACTTCCAGGCGTGTGTATGTGCGTGGTATGCCACAAACATATTCAATACGGCAGTAATGGCAAAAAAGTGCTCTGATATTGACATCAGCCCTGCAATGAGGAGAAAGTGTCTCTCTTCTTTTGAGAGGTATGAACATCATTTAAAGGAGAAGAAGGAGAAAATCAGCAAACAGAAGGAAATGAAACTGAGGGAAGCAGTAAAGGTTCTGTCCGCAGTTAGGGTTAAAAAGGTAACAAAAGCCTCCTCCTTCACTGCTGGAGTTAGAGCCCCTGCAGCTCCCAAAGCCTCCTCCTCAGCCTCTGGAGTTAGAGCCCTTGCAGCTCCCAAAGCCTCCTCCTCAGCCTCTGGAGTTAGAGCCCCTGCAGCTCCCAAAGCCTCCTCCTCAGCCTCTGGAGTTGGAGCCCCTGCAGCTCCCAAAGCCTCCTCCTCAGCCTCTGGAGTTGGAGCCCTTACAGCTCCCAAAGCCTCCTCCTCAGCCTCTGGAGTTGGAGCCCCTGCAGCTCCCAAAGCCTCCTCCTCATTAGAGCCCCTGCAGCTCCCAAAGCCTCCCCCTCAGCCTCTGGAGTTAGAGCCTCCTCCTCCTCCTCAGCCTCCTCCACTCTTAGTTAGAGACACTGCAACAGTAGATCGTTCCACAGCAAAACCCCGGAAACAGGTATCAGGTGTAGCCATGCTTGAGGCATATGGTTTCAATGCCAAAAAGCAGAAGAAGTGAAAAGCACTTTAGAGACATTTGCACAACAATTGCACATATTGTTCTTTAATGCTGGTACAATTGCACATATTGTTCTTTAATGCTGGTACAATTGCACATAATGTTCTTTAATGCTGGTACAATTGCACATATTGTTCTTTAATGCTGGTACAATTGCACATATTGTTCTTTAATGCTGGTACAATTGCACATAATGTTCTTTAATGCTGGTACAATTGCACATATTGTTCTTTAATGCTGGTACAATTGCACATATTGTTCTTTAATGCTGGTACAATTGCACATATTGTTCTTTAATGCTGGTACAATTGCACATAATGTTCTTTAATGCTGGTACAATTGCACATATTGTTCTTTAATGCTGGTACAATTGCACTTATTGTTCATTTCTTTTTGCTGGTGCTGTTTATTTTTTGTATGTTAAGTGATAACAGGCTCACATAAAACAAAAGCCTTTGTTGGGTGTTAAGATAAATAAAAACATGCACTGAAAAGTTATGCAGATGGTTGATTATTTGTAGGTCTTAATAGATTGAAAACAACATTTGAAATTACATAAAAGCAAACTGACAATAGAAAAGCTGTTCAAAATGACCTCCTTCCTTCTGAATGCGGTCTTGAGAATTTAGATTGCGTAGGTTAAAGCCTTCTTGCAACTTGAATGCTGTATTGGGAGCAGAAACAGAAGAGCTGTTGGGCTGAGGGCATGTACACAATATACTCCTGTTTACATGAAAACCTATGGGAAGTGGAAGAAAACCTATGGGAAGTGGAAGCCGTTAAAGTGTGGCGTGTAGATGGCTGGGGAATATGATTTGACCTGAACATTTTTTTCAGTCAAAAGATTTTTTCTTGCTTTAATCCCTGATTGTGACATGTCTATCTACATATCAAGTGAGTGGTTGTCTTCTGCTGTTGTGTTCTGTTGTGGAAGCCACACTCAGCCGTGGCTGTTTGTTGGGTCATTACACTTTTGAAGGAAACAAATCAGAGTTGTAGATATTTGTGGAGTGTGTGGGTGGTGGCCAGGTTGAGCAGCTCCACAGTTGCTCCGAGTCAGTCTGGGTTTGGGTGAGGCTGCACACCTGTGATGTATTGTCTGATCAATGCACGCAGGTTAAGCCATCCGTCACCACACACACTGAAGAGTGCTAGCATTCTTCCGCCTGCTCTGTCAACAAACCACTACAAACTCTGCAATAAACCGGCCTATCATGATCTTCATGTGTGCTGAGGTTGGGGAAGCCTTGAAAAGCCACTTTATGTGGCTTGTCGCAGGAGCTTGTGCTACAGTATCATGGAATAGGCAGACCTAACTACTGCTAGACCGGAGACGTTGAGGTAGGGCTGGGCGATTTTTTCGGTTTAAACGATTAATTAGCATTTTTACTTTCCTACGGTTTGTGAAATGGCTGAACCGAAAAATCGCGATTTAAAAACAGTTCTAGACTTTAGGGGGGCCAGAGTTGAACCAACTAAGAACCGACTACGTCAGAGGCTGGGGGCGGGCTGGGGGCGGGATTAGCAAGTCCGCCAAAAACTTTCTGAGCTCCATTTCACAACAAACCCCGACAATGGAAGTGACTACTCTGATACAACCGCACCGATACCACTTTGGCAACGCAACGTTAACCTTGTAATATTCTTAGCCAAGGAATATTGAAATAAAGAGATGCAACCGAGTTGGCGTTTAAGGATGTTTAATAGAAACTGCGCATGGTACCGAGTATGGGCGTAGAATTTAGTGGGGACGCTGGGGACATGTCCCCACCAATTAACGGAGCACCCCCCCCCCCCCCCCATCAGAACGGCGAATTAACAGCGCACCCCCCCCCCCCCCCCATCAGAACCGCAAATTAACAGCGCACCCCCCCCCCATCAGAACCGCGAATTAACAGCGCACCCCCCCCCCATCAGAACCGCGAATTAACAGCGCACCCCCCCCCCCATCAGAACCGCGAATTAACAGCGCACCCCCCCATCAGAACCGCGAATTAACAGCGCACCCCCCCCCATCAGAACTGCGAATTAACAGCGCACCCCCCCCCATCAGAACCGCAAATTAACAGCGCACCCCCCCCCCCCATCAGAACCGCGAATTAACAGCGCACCCCCCCCCCCCCCATCAGAACCACGAATTAACAGCGCACCCCCCCCCCCCATCAGAACCGCGAATTAACAGCGCACCCCCCCCCCCCCCCATCAGAACCGCGAATTAACAGCAACAAAATTGAAGCTGAGCTGTCATCCTACTTGTTGTCGTCTGATACAGACCCACTGCAGTGGTGGAAGGTACATGAAGCTAACTTCCCAAGACTGAGTAATCTGGCCAGGAAATTATTTCTCTCCATTCCTGCTACAAGTGCCCCCCCCTTCGGAGAGGGTTTTCAGTACGGGGGTAACATTGTAACATGCCAAAGAGCATGCCTCAAGCCAGAGGCAGTAGACAGGCTTGTCTTCCTCGCTGAAAAACCTGTAGAAACTTCCTAGAAAGTTAAAGGGATGTTATTTTGTTTGAGAGTATTTTTTTTATTATTAATTTTATTATCATTATTTATTATTTGTTGTATTTCATTTTACAAGTTTTTCAGGATGGCCTACAGATCATTTTTTTTCAGTTTGATTTAAAAAAAAATCTTTGCACAATAATGACAGCCAAGTAGTTTAATTTGTTTAGAGAAAAACAGAAAAAAAATCGAGGTTTAAATCGAAAATTGTCCATTAGTTAGAAAAAAATCGAGATTTTATTTTTAGGCCAAATCGCCCAGCCCTACGTTGAGGTTTCAATTCTCAAGGCCCTTTACCTTGGAGTCAAACATCATAACCACTCGACTATCTTTCCCCCATCTTGTCTGCATTTTAAGCAGAGTTAAGAGTTATATTCAGCATAGTGAGTGTACTGTAACCAGTCAACCCTGCCAAAAACCTCTCAGACACTCACTGAGCCACAATGGATTCAGCTGTTCACTCAAACTATTCACTTTAATAGAGGAGAGCTCACACTCGACACTGTTCTGCAAGCAGAAATACGGATTGCTGCTTTCTCTTGGCTTTCTCTGAACAGCCATCCAAGCAACTTGGCACATTCGACACACTGCAGACCTTGGGTTTGTAGCGATCGACCGATCGCGAGTTGTACGGCATGCTGGGCCAGCTCGCCCGTGACACTACACTTCCTTGGGTACTTTGATCAACTTCACACCCGCCAAGTGTGAAGTGCGTGTGACACATCTTGGTGGGCGCCCGGGGGGCATCCTAATCAGATGCCCGAACCACCTCAGCTGACTCCTTTCGATGCGGAGGAGCAGCGGCTCTACTCCGAGCTCCCTCCGGATGTCTGAGCTCCTCAACCTATCTCTAAGGCTGAGCCCAGCCACCCTGCGGAGGAAACTCATTTCGGCCGCTTGTATCTCATTCTTTCGCAATGTATTTCTGGCATCCCTTATCAAGCATTTTCGACCCCAAATTTATATTAAACCACAATTGTCAACTCATTACACTCCACTTCAGTCTTCAGTCATTCACATTGCCGCCTCCACTCTAACTGAATTCTGTGGTGGGGGGGGGGGGGGTTGATATTTCCTAACCAATTACCATGGACCAACGTTGTGTAGCCATACCAACATACTGGTTTTCCCAAGGTTTTAAGAGTGGCGCGAGGTAGGTAGATCCAAGTAGCAACATAGTCCTTCCAAACCTTAGTCGCTCTGTTCTGATCTCCTGAATCCTTCGTGTGTGCTTCAGATGCCATATTTCTAATTAGTCCTCTAATAAGATCAGCTGTGGTAGTGCTATGGTGATAGATCTGTAGAAGAGTCTTGCAATCGGTGCACACCCTGGGGGCATCTTCTTACGTCAACGGGTCCCAGTATCTCTGCTAAAGTGAGAATGTAGTGTGTAATGTGTGTTCCACGTCCGTGTTTTGGCCTAGACAATATTTGTTTCTTTTTTTTGAAAGATTAACCTACAGACATAAAACGTTTTGACTGAGTTTTTGAATCCCTTGGAATTGCTGGTCAGCCATATCACATTTGTTGGGGTCCACGGTCTGGGAGTTTGTCGTTTTAGACCCCGCCACCAGGAACAACAAATTTGAAGTGAAAGAAAGTGCAAGTCTCCTTTCACACAGGTCGGAGCTGAATTTGTGAGACTTGGTCTTGAGCTGCTTCCGATAGAAGTGTTGACTGAGTGGTCTTTCCCCATGTGTTCCTCCAGATCCCAGACACCAAGACACTGGACACTCACGTGAACATGGTGACGCTATTGGACCTGCAGGCCTGGACCTGGTACTGTGTCAGCGTCCAATCGCGATTCGACTTCTACAGCAAGATCTCTGCTTTCACCACCCCTCACTGTATGCAGACAGAAGGTGAGGAGACATGTGGAGATGACGTGATGACAAGAGCAGATGAGATATGATGTGGTGAGGAGATGGGTAAAACCATGAGGTTGAAAAATGTATGCAATTCGGGGACACTGAATACAGAAATCTAAATTAATTCTTCTGGAAAAAGAGATAATTTAACATTTTGGTCTTTCTTTGGAAGATTTATATATGTACATACATAGGATTTTACCCGATAGAGTTTGGGTTTACTATGGTCAATAGAGTTAGGGTTTACTGTGGTCAGTGGAGTTTGCGTTTAGTATGATCAATAGAGTTGGGGTTTACTGGTGTCAATAGAGTTAGGATTTAGTATGGTCAATAGAGTTTGGGAATTTGCCTCCCTCGGGATAATTAAAGTCTTCTTGAATGGTAGACTTCTCGGTCCTGGTGGGTATAATGTGTGTGTGTGTGTGTGTGTATGTGTGTGCGTGTCAGGTGCGGCGCCCTGGTGGCAGGTCCTGCTTATCTTTGTCTTCTCTGGGCTGGTGGTCTTCGTGGTGCTGCTCCTCCTGATCTACGGCGGCATGCGCTGCTACCGCACGGTCAAAGACACGCTCTACCCTGCAGTACAGCTGCCCTCACACATCCAGGCCGTAAGAAAAACACACTCTCTCTCAACACTATTATACACCAGGCATGTCCTCTACTAAGATATTGCGTCGTCGAATCTGATTCATCAGGCCAGACCCATTGTCGGCTCATCGTTGAATCATATAGCCTTTATTTTTTTTGTATTTATATGCGGTTCAATGATGCCAAATTTTGTGTGACTTTTTGCATGGTTCAAATGCTAAACGATCGATGGTCAACCTTTCTCATTATGAGGATGATAATGTGCGCGTCCGTTCATGGCAGCGTCCGCCTTCAATTTGACAGAAAATTGACTACTCGCTCTCTCTCCGTCTCTGTCTTGCTCTCTCGCTCAGTATCTCTCGGACTCGTCCCCTGGCTCTGACAGTCCGCGGTTGCTCAGCCCAGACTCTGAGTCAGAGCATATCTGTGATCGGCTCAGCATCTGTCCAGAGGAGGTGCTTCTGGAGATCCACACGCCTCCAATGTCTCTCTCCCCAGCACCCTCTTCAGGCCTGGAACCAGATGGAAGGTCAGTTTATATACTGTATATTTATATATTTCTGGATTTTTCTGGATCATATATACAGTATGTAGTGCCACCAGTGAATTATATTCATAGAAGAATATTTTAAGCACCATGTGATAGTCAGAAGATGCGAGAACTGCCTTCATACAAATGCCTTACGGGGGTTCCAAACCTTTTCTGAACCACGGCCTACTTTCCAGAGGATTTTTATTTGAACAATCTTCGTTTCGAATACCTGCTCCGTTTTTTTTGAAGAAAGAAAAAAACCTTTATTTGGATTTATTCCTTTGCGAGCCGCAGGTAGAATGTTGGGTTAAATTTCATCCAAATATCCCAGTGATGCCCCGGGGATGAAATACAAACATATGTCCATAGACGCAAGTCTATGGACATCAGTGCTCCATGTTTAATATTGGTAGATCTAACATTATTTAAATCAGGGGTTCCCACACTTTTTCAACTTGCGAGCTACTTTTAAAATGACCAAGCCAAAATGATCTACCTACACTAAAAATGCTAAATATATCCCGATTATACTTTATATATATATATATACAATATAATTTGGTGTACCTTGCATAACTGCATGAGCCCTTGTGGCACACTACAATTCAGTACATTTTTGGTCATTACCAGTATTTCTCAAACTGTGAGGCGCAGTTTTACAGGTGGGGCGCAGGGGGAAATTCTGAATTGTTTTATTTCAAGAATTTTATTGAGAACTTCACATATTACAGAAGTATAAAGCACACGGACATAAAACCAACATTTTCCGATCGAACCCCCCCCCCGTCAACAATCTAAAATGAACAGAACTTTGTCATGCCCCCCCCCCCCCCCGTCAACAATCTAAAATGAACAGAACTTTGTCATGCAGTCAACAACGTGGTTGACTGCACATGCGCGGTGATCCGTGTGTTAGAAAAGACGAGATCTCAGAAATGTCTGCCCTGTACGTCAATCAAGTGGCAAATGTGATAGGGAGGATGAATGATAACATCTAATTCTTTTTGTTAATGGCATGGGATCTACCCGGACTTCCTTTGCGATCGACGTATTGGGCACCCCTGATTTAAATGCTTCGGTAACACTTTGGTGACTCCTACCGTCCAGTGTTAGAAGCGGCTGTTGGTGGCGCAGGCGCACCCACCAGTCAGTTGTGGCCATAGAAATAAGATTAACGGTTTTAATAAGGAACGTACTCGGTAGCTGATGCAACATTTAACCGCGGCTAAACTATACCAAAATGCTCTACCTTCTAATAATAATAATGGGTTGGTAATTTAATAGACATGAATACATGAAACATGTACAATAGTCGTGGTAAAGGAGGATTTTTAATAATAACATTAAACAATGTTTTGTCATATAATAGACATTTTTCCCCCCAAATAAAATCTGTTTTGCCCATGATTTGGTGACCCACTTGCAATACCCTGTGTAACTACACAAGTCCAAGTAACCACAGGCCACGCTTCGTACGATGTCTTTGTCGCTTTATTTTTCTTTCTCTCTCATAAGACAACGTGAAAACTATAAGAAATAGACATAACAAAGCTTAGTATTACTATAGAAAACACAGAACAAATAAAGAAAATGACCGTGTGCGCCTCTGGACATGTGCAGAATCAACGCAAACTCTTCGTCTCCTGCTCCTTGACCCAAATTACCCATAATGCATCACTACCCACAACTCGTGATGAACTCTAAACACGAATCATCCCTTTTATCAATATTATTATAATCATGTTTTAACAACCTTAAACTCATGATCATGCAATCATTAACTAAACAAAATAATATAATAAATAATAAATAACAAAATAAAATTACAAGCAAAGGTGTCTCCATTTAGTAGACCGCTACACCCTGCTTTATGATAATATAATAATGATTAATATAGAGGCCAGACTGCTAAGCAGCAAAGATGACTGGGGTTTGAACCACAACATGTGCAGTCTACCTGTAAGCCTCCTCAAGCGAGATTGGATAGAAGCACTAGATGTGTGGAGCAGAGCTCTGCTACACGCCACATAACGTAGCTTCTGCTGGGCTCCTCCAAACTCAGGACACAAGCAGCCGATGTTGAATAAAGCGGTGTATTGCAGTGACGGATTTCTTGTACACCCAAAGTGTCACAAGAGAGACTTGGAAATCGAGAGTACATGTAATCCACATCCAAGAGCTCCATTGGTTGGTTCTCTCAAATGTGCTCACTGTTGAGCATTTGTGGCACCTGTTGTTTTTATTTGTTTCGTGTTTGTGATGATGTTGCTAATCCTGAAACAGACACAGCCGCCAGGACAGCGGTGGTAGCGGAGACTCCGGGGTGGGCTCCACTGAGGGGGGCTCCGGCTCGCTGCACCACCCCTGCAGCAGCCTCTCCTCGGTGGGCAGCGCGGAGCCCTGGTGTAGACCGTCCAGCGCTCACCTGGAGCAGGTCAGGATGGAGCGTGTGGGTCTGAAGCCTGAGGCTGCTGCCCACGGTGGCCGTAGAGACAAGGGGATCATGGACATGGGTCTATGAGGAGGACGGAGGAGAGAGGACTTCAGGGCCTTGTCATTTGTGGAGATTGAAGAGGAAGCGTCCTCCGTCTGAGGAAAACTGAATGGGAGCAAAAGCATGAAGTATAGGATTCCTGTACAGTCGTTTTTGTGCTCTTGCTGGAATGTACAGAGGAAAATATTTGTGTTTTTTAGAACAAACAAATGTGGGCCGTCAAACTATCATTAACTTTGGCAAAAGAATTTCTGTGATCGGTGGTGCCACTGATATTTTCTTTGCAATCTGTGTCCATAAGAGAGCTCAAACTATGAGGAGCCAGAAGCGAGAATGAGGGGAACATCATCTGTATACAGGGGAAATCATCTGTATATATGAAGGCTGCTACTTCCGGCTAAAAACACTTCAGTTTTCTATTGACTGCACACCCTGCTTTGTGAGTTTTGACTATTTTTTGACAACACCCCTCACACTTGCTCTTATGGAACCCAGAATGCAGGATTTACTTGCCCTTTGAAGCAGCATTACGTTTTTGACCACCAGATGTCAGTGAAGGACTGGTTGAAGAGATTCTAGAAGAAGAAGAACAACAACTTTATTAATCCACACTTTTATGGTCACAGAACACAGCATGCCAGGGAGAGTGGCCGCGGCGGAAATTAAGGGTCTCTGGCATTTGACCCGGTCCCTGTGTTATGCTGGCGCCCCTCCAAGGGGCAAGCCAGGAGGCAGTGGGCAGCTGCCGCACGACGGCGCCCGGGGGACCCACAGCTGGCCAGGTTTTGGGTCCACGTCTTGGTCAGGGACAGGACAGGACCCTATAGAGTGGCTATATCACGGCCAGCTCATATCTCATTTGTTTGAAAAATGTCATGGGTACAACTGTGTCTGTACAGACTATGAAAAGTCACTTAAACACCGTCATCAAAGTTACTCCTGCTACTTTTTGCTCCCGCTTTGAGCCATACTTGTGTAACGCCTGAGATGGGTGTGGCTTAGCCACGTTATGCCTCATGCCACATTCATCAATGTTAATGTTGTTCCATTGCTGTGCACGCCAACACATACACGCCATGTGCACAGCCGTGCCCCTCTTGTCCTACAGTTCTCCAGTGCCTTGTTCACTCAGCAGCTGTGAGGCTTGACCACATTAGAGGAGGTTGTGTGCTGTGGATATTAAGGAGCTTTAACAAGATGAGAAAATGACTGAGGGAAAACAATCATGTGTGCATCATAAGTGTAGTACAGTAGGAATTTAAAATGGGAATTGAAGGTGAAATTACAATTATTTGCAATTGATTGCTATTCATGTCACCATTGTTTATAAACTAACAAAAATGGATGACAAAGAATAATAATTGGTCACAGCCCAAACATCTGTGATGGAGAGACTTCTTTGGAAGAATCTTATTCTCATGACAAAATGAATCAATTGTTTTTCTTTTAATCCAAAATGTGAATCTTTTAGTTGACGTATATTGTCAGTTTATACATGCATCTGTGGATCTGTGCGTTTTGGAGACTGACCGGAGTGTGTATACATTTCTGTTCATTGTCAATTTCTTATAGAATCTAAAATCGAATACATTTTTTTATGTTTATTATTTTCCCACCTGGACTTTTGTTTATGGTTGTACTAATCATAAGTGCTTTCATATCTAAATGAAAGCACATTTAGCTAGCTTTTGTTCGTTTTTAAACATAAGGCATCCATCCTGTTCCTGTCAACACAGCACTTAACATATATACTTTTGTATTTATTACAATATTATGCTCTTAACCTTCTCTAACTTGCAATTACTTCTCATATTTGGTATGTAACGTGAGTTTTGTAAATCCATTTAGTAAAGTTCCGTTCTCACTCATAATGTTCATATAGCACTGCAACGAGTATGCATTCATTACGATGGGGCCATTTCAGTTAATGCTGAATTATGGCTTTCAGACTTTTGTTTAACAGTTTTAGCAGCAGCATTTACACAAAAACATACAATTAATATGTTGTGGTCACTATAATCATATCCATATATCTTGTTTTGCTTCAGGTAATCTAAAATAACAAGGGCATTTTGTGTCAAATAAGGCACAGTCAAGGTGGTCATAAAAAATATCTGCCTGAATTACGTGAAGTGCTTTGTGTGTTCCTTGTTTACCTGTGGCTACAGTAGGTGGAACATGTATATTGACAAGGTGGCCATTAATGTGAAGTCTGTAAGGAGGTTTGTAAAGTGTGAGTGGCTGTCTTTGGGGTTAGGGCCCTATTAAAGTCATGACCCTTTACACATCCTGATCCTGGTGCTTTTCTTTCCCCCGTTTCGACCCTCAAGCATTTCATTGTGAACGTGGATTTCTATAACAAAGACTAAACACGTGTTTAAATGAAGGATTAAGTGTGAATGTCAAAGATCATCTGAAGCTTTTTAGGATTACAGTAAAAACCTTACAACAAGTACATTTTGTCCAAAAAGTGAAACAATATCGCTGATGGTACAGTAACATTTGAATAGTTTCAGCAGTTAACCCCCTGTGGATAAGGATAAGCTATTTATTGATTTTGCTTATTTCCAAATGTATTGTGAAGTCAACCTGATTGAATGGCAGTCACGTTGCTTTTACTTTGAAATCACTTCTTCGCGCCCTCATCGCGACAGTGGGGGGGCCAGGGATCGCTCGTCTCGACACGCTCTCCACCTCCTCTCCACCTGGCTGAGCCACGGCGGCGGTCGAGAAGCAGAGAAGCTATGCCAGTAAAGCACCTGGTATTGCTGGAGTGGATCATTTGCACAGGTAAGGCTGTGCATGTGAGTATGTGCGCGACGAATTCGTATGGTGTTGGATGTGTGATGTGTTGGAGCTGCTGCTGCTGCTGCATCTCTGAGGAGTATTACTAGGCTTCTTCATGGTCAACTCACTGTCCCCATATTTTAGGCTCATATTTTACTAGGTCCCAATTCTTGGATTAGGGGGTAGAGCATAATAACAAAATAGCCTGATCACACTTCACACACACACACACACACACACACACACACACACACACACACACACACACACACTCTCTACAGCATAGGCATAATAACACCTTCACATGAGAAGCTGGCAAGACAATGTTAAAGGTTCATTATTATTGTTGTTAAATGTTAAATTATCATTATATTAAATGTTTCGTCTCGGCAAAACAAGTTTGACTTTGTTTGGCCAAAAATAAAGTTGCATGTCTTTGCATGTTTCCTGTTCCTGTTCAGCTGAGGTCTGCCACTCCCGCCCACTCATGCCATGTCAAGATGCACTGTGTGCAGAATAGACAGGCAGACAGACAGATCATGAAAGACTTGCTTGAAGTGATTTTCCTTCGTGATAGTGTCCGGGGGTATGCCGCAACCACACCTGAAGATGGAGGCTGTCAACACGAGGTACCTGCTCAAGTGGAATTACAGCACAGACATCAGCGCTAACTTCACAGCACAGATGACCTAGTAAGGACTGCTTCAGCGGGACAACATTTTCTCAGATTTGTATTTCTATTTATTGTCGTGTTTCTGCTTGAGGCTTTACATCCTGTCTCTCTCTCAGCTCTAACGAGCAGCACATAGAGGACTCTTACACCAATATGTGTTTGGGTGTTGAGACACACTGCGATTACTCCAACTGCCTCAACTACAATGCGGAGTACATCCTGAGGGTTCGAGCGGAGGCCAGGGGTCAGAGGTCAGATTGGGCCAGGCTAAAGTTTTGTCCGGAAGAGGATGGTGAGACGAGAGGGGGGGGAGGGGTGGGGGGGGGGGTGAAGCCAGCCACCAAATACACACACTCCCACAATCCCATAATAACTACACTGTTTGTTACCTCCGTTTACAGCGTCCCTTGGCGCTCCTTCCGAGTTGTGGGTGGAGGCGGGTGTTTCCATGGTCACTGTGAGTTTCAAGGAACCAATGGCGGAGGACGGCAGGCGCATGAGCTCCTTGCTCAGCCCAATGGCGTTCAGACTGCAGTTCTGGACGGACGACGCACCCAGTCAGGTGACACACACATACACACACCACACACACACACACACACACACACACACACACACACACACACACACACGTGCAATGTGTGTGTGTGTGTGTGTGTGTGTGCTAAACTGCGTTTCTGAAGCGGCAGGAGAAGCAGCTTGACAGCCCACTACACACGCTGCCTCTGAAAGCACACACGCGGTACTGCGTGCGGGTCCAAGCCTTCAGCGATGCCTTCGACAAGGACAGCCCCTACACCCCCCCGCAGTGCACCACCACCCTGGGTAGGCGTGGGGGCCCTCTGTGCATTCTGTCCTCTCGGCTTCTGTTCTGTATGATGATGACACGCCGCCCTCCCCTGCGTCTCTGTGCCAGGACCCACTCAAGTGTGGCCCATCCTGCTGCCGCTGCTGGTGCTGCTGGTGCTGCTGGGAGTGCTCTGCTTTGTGTGGACCAGGAACTGGAGGAGGAGGAGTAGGATGTTGGAGCGCAAGCCTCTTCCCAGAGCATGGTGGTGAGGTTGCACCACGGCTAGCCTGCAGAGCGGTCTCCTGCTCCTGCTGAACTCTATGCAGCAGTAACAATCCAGGTCATTAGGGAAGATGAATACTCGTCGCAGCTTACTTGTTCTCTAAAGTCGCTTTTAGACACCTTGCATACAGACATTTCCAAACGCATTATCTTGCATTATCAGACGATTTGGCTTTACTCACGTTGTGTTGACTTGAATGGCTTGTCAGGCTGCTTGATGTCGAATGTCTCATGTTGTTAATCAGAATATAAATCAAGGTTATTCAAAAACACATTCAACAAAGAAAATAGGCCTTTACAAAGTCAAAATAAATCAAACCAAAAAGAGGCAAAACTCAAATAAAATGATAAGCAAATTTTGATTCTCTGCAAGTTTAAATTGAACAGTTGGTATCAAAACTCTTTGTCATCAGTGTCTTCAGCCTCCAATTGCCCACACCTGTCTACTTATTGGGGCGTTATGCTCCATGGGAAATGTAGTCTTATACATTAGACCTTACCTTACCTTAGACTCACTGTAAATTTGTACATTTGTACATTTATTTCTATTATTCTACTGTTTATTTCTCTATTGTTTATTATTCTATTGCTATGCAACCTCTGGCACAAGAATTTCCTTTGGGATTAATAACGTTTTATCTTTTTTTGTAATTTTATAAGGAACTACAGAGGTCGCCACTAGGTTGCAATATTCTACAACTACAAAAACAATTGGCTCTAACAACACTAATGTCATCTAGAGCCCTCTTTCACACACAATTACTGGTAAATTCCCGGGAAACTTTCCGGCACCGCTAGTGATTTTCACTGTTCACATTCACAAATGCAGTTACGATCTGGAACATTTCCGTCTCGCGCCCCTTAGCTTAATGATGCCCTATTCAACAACCCTATTCAAATCTTTCAATGCCATAGCAACAACTTCCTTCCCTCCACCCTGTGCACACAGCTACACTCCAAGTCCCATCAGCTGCTGCTGGTACCCCAGAAGACCACCTGCGTCATCTGCTCCATAGTTGCCAAGCCTACAGCTGAAGAGGTGTCACCATCCTTGGACACGCCCACCGCCCCGGGACCTGAGACTGACGGCTGTAGCCGCTGAGCGATGGATCGCCAGTCTAGTTTGGTTTCGACACTTTGACCCCAGCCTCAGGTGCTGTGGAGGGGTCCGCCCGGCGTCAGGACAGTTGCTGCGGCGGTACAGCCTGAGATCCACGTGGGGGCTTTCAGAAAGACTTGATGGAATGAGAACACCTGCATTTGAGGATTTCAGCTGGGAGACAAAGGCGACCAGCGGTGGACTGACGGTCTGTGAGTTCTGCAGGTTTACAGAAAGGCCAGTAGGAGGCCAAGATGGGCTGACCCATTCAGTTGACCCAGTTGAATTCAATTGAAGTGCATTCATTAATACCAATAAAAATGGGTGCGCACCGCATTCCTTAATACGTTTTATAATAACAAACAATATATACAGTATATTGTGGCAACCCCTGGTGGTGGACCATGTTAGAACAATACAATAAAAAGAATACAGTAAAAGAAAATAACCTAACATGTCCAAAAAGGCGCAGGAAGAAGCATAAGCTTATTTAATCCTAACCCCTTTTCCATCACTCAGTTAAGTGTATGTGTACCCGCACACCCATAAACATGCATATTTACAAAAGTACATATTAACAAAAAAAATAAACAAGTATGATAAATAAACAAAAATAAAACAAAACTAAAAAAATTGTTTTTCAAAGCCTCTTCCTATCCTCCCTGTACCTCCGTAAAACATTTTCTGTACCGCTTTTTTAACGACTGGGTCCATGCCTTGGACATTGCCTTAGAGCTCTACGCTACAACCCGTTCCATGCAGCTTTCAGCTCCCACATACAGAAACAACACAAAAACTTTTTTAACGTTTAGGCGGAAAATAAAGATGTTTTAAAATTCAATTCCCCCCTCCAAATATAACCCCCATCTCTTATTAAAAAGCTATTTCTGAATGGTTACCCAGGAAAGTGAGCTCGTTTATTGCTTTTGTACATTATTTGTGCAGTTTGAAAATTTAACCACTCAGTCAGTGAATTTTAACTGCTATTGAGTTTTAAAGAATGAGTAACATTTTGTATGATCCCCTGTAACCGGAGTTATGAAGCATCCTTATGGCTCTTTTTTGCAGTATAGTCAGTGATTGTGTTGTACATTTATAAGTATTGCCCCAAACCTCCGCACAGTCATTTAAATATGGTAGAACCAGTGAACAGTACAGAATGTGGAGTGATTTGTGGTCCAGAAAGTGTTTTGCCTTACCCAGTACTGAAATACTTCTTGACAGTTTATTTTCTACATGTTTTATGTGAGATTTCCAGCTTATTTTGTCATCTATTATTAAACCAAGGAACTTGTTTTCATGAACTCTTTCGATGTCTACACCATCAACCTGTATCTGTACTTGAGTATTTCTATTACAATTACCAAATAACATGACTTTTGTTTTACTTAAGTTTAATGATAATTTGTTTCTGCAGTGACAATCCTCAACAGCTCCTGCAAGTTCCCCCCAAAACAAAAAATGTTTGTGTCATCAGCAAACAAAACTAATTTTAATATAGTTGATACCTTACAGATATAATTTATATAAAGAATAAACAGTTTTTGACCCAGTACCGATCCCTGGGGAACGCCACAAGCAATGTCCAAGCATGACGAAGAATATTGTCCCAACTTTACAAATTGTTTTCGGTCTCTTAAATAACTTCTCACCCAGTTCAATACCACCCCCCTGATCCCGTACCCTTCCAGTTTGTTGATTATGATTATGAATATTCCAATTGCATACTGTTTGTGATCTATGGCATTTGTAATTTCCTCTATTGATTCAATTAATGCCAGTGATGTTTGATCTGAACCCATATTGACTGTCAGAAAGTAATTTATGTTTATCTATGAATTTGTCTAATCTGTTATTGAATAGTTTTTCTAAAATTTTAGAGAATTGCGGCAGTAAAGAAACAGGCCTGTAATTTGTAAAGTGGTGTCTATACCCAGTTTTATACAGCGGCACAACTTTAGCTATTTTCATTTTGTGAGGAAATTTACCGGTTTGAAATGATAAGTTACAGATGTATGTTAATGGTTCTGAGATCCCCTCAATGACCTTTTTCACAATTTTCATGTCAATTTCTTCACAGTCAGATGTTTTGTATTTACATTTATTTATAATATCTATTATTTCTTTTTCATCCACTGCTGTGCGGAACATTGAGCTGGGATTCCTATCTATATTTATCATTACAATCCTCAGATGACGATGGATCAGGGATTTTATCTGCCAGATTTGGTCCAACATTTACAAAAATATTATTAAAACTATTCACCACATCATGGATATTGTCTTTTTTAATGTTATCAAAAAAATGCTGAGGGTAATATCGTTGTCTAGAACCACTAACCCCTCAAGAGGGGTTTTTAATGCTAATAATATTTTTTAATAATACTGTAGCGGCCAGGGGGGGGGCGTGGCCACCATACGGCCGCTAGATGACGTAAGGGGCCCCGAGGGATTGTGGGAGGTTGTGTGTGTGTCACGTGTTGTGGCCATGTGGTTGAGTTACTGCAGGAGTTCGAGTAATGCAAGTGTTCTCTGTTCTTAGTAGAATAAAAGGTTAACTATATTCCGCGTCCGCCTCCTCTCTGCCTGCTCCTCCGCGGTGTTCGTTACATTGGTGTCAGAAGTGGGATTAAAAAAAATGGACAGCGAACTCCGCGATATAGAGGACGCTATTCGGGAGATGGAGCGACGGGTGTATTTCCCAGTTACACCAGGTGGCGCCAGCACGCCAGGGCCGCGTGCGACGAGGGAGAAGCAGCTTCGGGGGCCACTCGGTGGCAGCCTACGGGAGGCCGTCCGTCACCCAGTGACCGGGGTGGATACTCCAGCGCCGATGCCTGCCATGCCGAGTTGCAGCCAGGGGATGCTGGTAACTTCCCCATTAACGGAACATGACCCACCGGCCAGCTCCCCGCCCGCCCTGGGGTCATACAGAAGCTCAGTAAAGCTCCCACGATATGGCGGAACCACACCATTGGGCGCCTGCCTTGCCCAAGTGGTGGGGG
>PIJE02001865.1:0-20407 GCA_002895965.2 Coryphaenoides rupestris | reverse complement strand
TCCAGTCGGGAGGCTGCAGATGATGCTGTGTTGGGACGAGTGCGAGGCTGGCTGGAGGAGGGTCGTCAACCATCGTGGACGGAAGTGTCTGCTGCGGGGCCAGAGGTGAAAGCCTACCATGCGCAGTGGGGCAACCTCGAGCTCCACGACGGGGTGGCACACCGACGGTGGCAGGCTCCTGGGCAGGGAACCGACCTTCTCCAATTGCTGGTGCCTCAGTTGCTCCGCCCCCAGGTCCTCCAGTTGGTCCATGGGGCTGCGGGGGCGGGGCATTTTGGGAATTCTAGCACCGTCTCCGTGGGCGGTTCTACTGGCCTGGGTGTCGACAGGACGTGGAGCTGCATGTCCACTGCTGTGACCTCTGCACCGCCAAGAAGGGGCCTACCCAGCGGTCTCACGCCCCCTTGCAGCAGTACTTGGTGGGGGCCCCGATGGAACGTGTGGGGTGGACATCCTTGGACCTTTCCCCACCACTGACACCGGCAACCGCTACGTGCTCGTGGCCATGGACTACTTCACCAAATGGCCGGAGGCGTACGCGGTGCCGGATCAGACGGCAGCTACCACCGCCGAGAGACTGGTGGGAGGAGATGTTCGCTCGGTTCGGGTCCCTGCAGAGCTCCATAGCGACCAGGGCCGGAACTTTGAGTCCCAGGTGGTTTGGCGAGGTGTGCAGGCGACTGGGGGTGAGCAAGACGAGGACCACGCCATTGCACCCCCAGAGTGATGGGTTGGTTGAGCGTTTCAACCGCACCCTGGCAACTCAGTTAGCCATTCTCACCAGCCACCACCAGCGGGACTGGGACCGCCACCTGCCTCTCGTCTTGTGGTCCTACCGGACTGCGGTACAGGAATCCAGCCGCTGTACGCTGCTGCGCTCATGCTCGGGCGGGAACTCCGAACACCTGTGGACCTGGTGTTCGGCGCCCCGCCCGAGCCGGAGATTGCTGGGGGCGCGGAGCTGGACTACTACCGTCGGCTGACGGACCGCCTGAGGGTGGTCCACGAGTACACCCGCCAGGCCCAGGCCAGCTCAGGGGTGCGGCAGAAGCGGGCCTATGACACCCACTGTCGGGGGCAAGCCTTCGGTTGGGGACAAGGTGTGGGTGTACTGTCCTACTCGCACAAAGGCGTGTCCCCCAATGCTGCGCAGCACTGGCGCGAGCCGGCTGAAATCGTGGGGCAGATCACAGAGGTGGTGTACCGGGTGCGGATGCCTGGACGGGGATCGGATGGTGGTGCTGCACCGGGACAGACTTGCACCATACCGCCCCCTTGCTCCGCTTGCTGTGGAGAAAGGGGGCCGCGGCAGCCCACCATGCCCCGACCAGCCCTGTCCTCCTAGGAGCCCCGGACGGGCTGTTCGACGCCGACGGCAGCCTGAATACCTGCGGGATTTTGTTTTGGGTGATGGGGTTGTCGGGGACGACTAACCCCTCAAGAGGGGGCTATGTAGCGGCCAGGGGGGGGGCGTGGCCACCATACGGCCGCTAGATGACGTAAGGGGCCCCGAGGGATTGTGGGAGGTTGTGTGTGTGTCACGTGTTGTGGCCACGTGGTTGAGTTACTGCAGGAGTTCGAGTAATGCAAGTGTTCTCTGTTCTTAGTAGAATAAAAGGTTAACTATATTCCGCGTCCGCCTCCTCTCTGCCTGCTCCTCCGCGGTGTTCGTTACAATACTATTTAATACGTCCCATATTCCTTTAATATTGTTTTTGTTATTATTTAATATTTTACAATAGTATTCCTTCCTGCATGCCCTTATAATGTTGGTTAACTTGTTTTTATATTTTTTATATTTATTTTCAGCCTCTTTAGTTCTTTGTTTTATGAATTTTCTATAGAGTGTATTTTTCTTTTTACATGCATTTTGCAATCCCTTTGTGATCCATGGTCGGTCTGTGTATTTATGTTTTCTGTTATATGGTTTTATAGGACAGTTTTTATGATATAATAATTTTTAAATTTAAAAAAATGTTTCATATGCATTGTCAGTCATTTTCATTACATACAATATTCCAATTTTGTGCTAGCAAGTTGTTCTTTAGTGCATTCATAGTTTCCTCTGTCCTCACTCGTCTGTATTGTAGTTTTTCATCTGGATGATTTTTCTTGTAGTTGCTGTCATAAACTGTGAAAACTGGTAGGTGGTCACTGATGTCGTTAATTAATAGTCCGCTCACTGTATTATTTTCAATGTCGTTAGTGAATATGTTGTCGATTAAAGTGGCACAATGGGGCGTGATTCTGCTGGGTCTGGTGATTTTTGGATATAAGCCCAAGCTGTACATTGTATTAATAAATTCGTCAGTCATTTTATGCTTATTAGGATTTAGCAGGTCAATGTTTAAGTCACCACAGATGAAAATAACTTTTTGGTTAGTTTTTGAAAACATCCCTTCCGCCCAGTCCTTAAATACTTCAATACTAGAGCCTGGTGCTCTATATATACAGCTAATTATAAAAAAAAAATTTCTTTCTTTACAGATTTCAATTGTTATGCATTCTAATAAGTTATCAATCGCTGTTAGATGGCTGTTATGATGTGTTTGTGAAGTGTTATGTATCTGTAGGGTGTGGTATCTGTTGCTTGTGTTGGGGGATGACTTAAAACATGTGGACTGACTGACAGAGCCATCCATGGCCTCAGGGGGAAAAGCCTTTGAGTGGTGAGGCCAGGAAGTGGATGCTGATCACAAATAGAAAGCCATCCCTAGTTGACCCATGGGCATTTAATATACCCCCGTGGTCTTGGGTGATCCTTTCCTTCCGTCTGTGTCGCTCGCCACAATTCATATTTTTAGAAGTGTGGGGTTACGGCTGTTGAAATGTTTCTTTGTAAAAAATATAAAAATATTTTTTTAATGATTATAACTAACATGAGTGCATCCAGGGCTCTCAATGCGCTAGCCAAAGGACAGTAATTTGAAGAAATGTCTATTATTATTATTATTAATAATAATAACAACAATCATAATAATGATGATAATCAGAGGTGTGGACTCGAGTCACATGACTTGGACTCGAGTCAGACTCGAGTCACAAATTTGGGCATATTTATTAGAAATCGCGTCTCCTTTAAGAGGAGGAGTTTGCGCAATCCGGAAGTCGGAGCGCTACAGGGTCGGTGTTTGGGGTCGATCGTCAACACTCAACACTCAACACTCAACACAACTAATCACCAACGTTGACCATCGTGAGGATCGGGGGATGTGATCGGCCGGCGCGGTCCTGCTGCCGTCATGTGGCGCGTTGTGCTGCTCGGTCACCTCCTCGCTGCTGCCGGCTCTCAAGGTATAACTGCTATATTATGCAAGAATCACAAGTGCATTCTGGGCTCCGTGGCCTGAGACGACAACAATCAAAGCTCTTAAGCTTAAATTAATATAAAGTGTAGTATATAGTGTCCATATTGGGTGGGAATCAGTGGGGTTAAATGTTAATATAAAGGAGTATATAGTGTCCATATTGGGTGGGAATCAGTGGGGTTAAATGTTAATATAAAGGAGTATATAGTGTCCATATTGGGTGGGAATCAGTGGGGTTAAATGTTAATATTGTCCATATGTGTCTTTTTTACTGTAAATTAAATATTGATTCTGATCCCTCCAATTCATGTAATCTATGGTATTCTTTTGCCACATTCTGCGGAGCATCCCCCTTTTCATTTCACTGCATATCCTGTAAGTGTATGTGACAAAGTTCTTCAATCTTGAATCTCCATATACTTCAGTGTAATGACCCCCCAGTTAGACTGTTTAGAGAAATTAGATATGAATTAATAGATGAATTAATTAATAACTTCCAATCCATAACGATCCATCGTTATGGTGATCAGCACGCCGGCACCTGGGATCAAAGGCATACCGTTACAACGGCAAATTGGTGCCAGCAACGTGTTTGTGTGTACAGAAATAAATACATGGACAGGTTGAAATTGAAGAGACTGAATAGGCTGCATTTGCAGACAGAGCACATCATCAAAACGCCACATCTTGTCCCAGCATATTGCTTTTACACAGACATAGATCCGGCTTTGTTACGGCTCTGTTGCTACCTCTGACGCTGGAGCAAAGCCACGATTCCTTGTTTGTACCTTTGACAGAGAAGACGAGGCAGAATAAAGCTGCAATATTCCTGCAACGAAACAGCAGTGTAGATGGGACTTATTTGTGTGTGTGTGTCTCTCTCTCTAGGTGTCTCTCTTGGTCTCTCACTCACTCACTACCTTGTTGACTGCAGGCCTCCACAGAGTCAGAGGTCAAGTTGTGTTTCTGCGCGTGTACTTGAAGCCGGACACAGCCGAAGCTATCTTTCTCCATCGTGGCCTTGACATCACAGGAAGTGTTCTGGGAGTGGACACATGAGGGCACGTTCTGCCAACCCTCGAAGCTGGGGAGACACACACACACACACACACACACACACACACACACACACGCACAAACTTTCTCCTCAGTTCTCGCCCCGGACATCCAGTTTCACCAATAACATGTATAATACATTTAACTTATATAGTGTGTATATATACTATACATATAGTAATATATGTTAAAATACAATAAAGACAAAGGCTAACTATTAACTGCTCATTATGCATTGTATAAGTAATAAATAGATATAACAACTATAATTATATTAGTAGTAGTAGTAGCAGTAGTAGTATTATGATGAGACCAACATTCATTGTGTTCAGTGCTTTTAATTATAGGACCACCAAACGATATATCTGTTTTTATATATCGAAAATCATCATAAGAAGAGATTTTAGTAGACAACTGGCAGTGTGCTGTTCCATGGGTGGCTCTGGGGGGGGGGCAACAGGGGCCCCTGCAGGGCGATTCTAGCATCAGACCTTTAGGGCGGCTCAGCCCCCAAGCCCACATGAGTCTTGTGCGCGCGTAGAATTTTTTGTGGGGGGCATGAGTGCGTGAGGTAAAACGTGTGTGCGCTGGAGAACCATGCCAAGAACAGGACTTCATTAGGCATAACGTTACTCATTTCACCATTTCATAGATCATACTCATCATCAGCCATATAAATCATCAACACTATACAGCAGTGACTAGAAAGACAATCAAATTGGATAACTTGTTTTAATGTTGAGCCACAAAGCCGTAGCCTGGTTTACACAAAGGACTTCTTTCCATGCATACTAGGAAGTTCCCTTTATTCTCACTTTTAGCTGTTTCGTCATGACCTCTAAATGCCATTCCGTGTTTCCCGAACATGCAGGCCACTACACGTTGCAGATACTCCCTTCTTTCACAAATTTCAGTGGAACTACAACATTGCCTTGTGATAGACTGGCTCTGTAGTTGTTCCAGCAACCTGCACTATCCATGTGTGACTGGGTGGTTTCATGTTTTTGAAACGTGTTCAGTGACTTTTTTCAATTCTTGACTCCACCATTCACAAATACCTTCCTTTTACTTTGCAAAACAGAAAGCAGCATTTTTTTCTAGGTGAGTATTCTAGCCATTTAAAACTATGGAACCAGTTTGGTTGGAAGGCTCTTTTTTGCAGACCAAACTGATCTTGTGGGTACTGAGACAGCTTTAACTGTTTAGGACCTGTGTCCTTCTCCCCTAAATCAAAATAAGCATCTTGAGACCCTGCTGCTATGGCTTGGTGGCCGGTATGCTGCTCTCTCTCTCTCTCTTCATTTGCCTCTCTGGTCTGCTCTCTCTCATCTCCTTCCTGCTCTTCTCCTTCTCCTTGTATTGTGAAAATACACAAATAGCGTATACTTAACTAGGAAAGTGGAAATTTAGAATGAAGTCCAGCATTGAATGGTCAACATTACATACCAAAGATAGTATTTCTAATTTGATGGAGATCAAATTATATGTATTTATAAAGAGGTGGAGATGTATAACATTATTCAAATTGTATATTGGGTTGCTGTGGGCAATGTAGTCAGCAGCTAACATCATTTTGACCTACTCTCACCTGAAAAAAATTACATATATCCATCTATGGAAAAACAGACATTTAGTGAGTAAAGGTTTGTTCAAATCATGCTTCAATTCACGCCACACACATGTGCCGTTACCATAAAGCCCAATTCTATCAGGATAAGAAACATTGTGACGTTAAACAAGTGTAAGCAAGCAGACGAGCTGAGCTAGCTAACAAATAATAATTAAATAATTAACGTTATTTTCAGTTTCATTCAACTACAGAGACCAAGCAGAGCGGAATAATACTGTTCAAATGACTTTACCGTTTAGCTGGCTACCTCCATGGGGAGAAGGTGCACATGCAGAGCTGAAGTGCAGCAGCAGGACGTTACTGTGGGGGTTCGTGAGATCCGTCTGCCAGGGCAGCGCGATTTGGCTGAATAACTTTCTTAAGGCTTAACTGATTGATAATTTTATATCCGACATTGGATATCAAAACAAAACAAAAAAGTAATTTCCCTGAGATGACATGGCTGGGCTTCAGCCTCCCTAAAAAGGGTCTAGAATCGCCACTGGGCCCCTGTAACACTGAGCTTGGACCCCCTGTGACCCCCTAATGAAGGGTCTACAATAATGATCAATAATCAATTTCTTGCAAAGCTAACAGGAATGTTTTTTATGTTGTTTTCTTTATTGTAATTTAACCAACTGCAAGTGACTGAAACAATTGTATTTTGTGTTGGTTTACTATGTAATATTACTTTATATATACTGAACTAAACATGTTGAAAGCTTGAACCCCCTAGCCTTCCCCCACCCCCAGCCTGACCCCCCAGTAAAATGGAGAAGCCTAGAAGCGGCTTCATGTCTGGGAGGCGGTCACCTCACCTATCGTTAGGATTGTACTGCACGGTGTAAGTGGTGGCGTCCGGGCGGGTGGGGGGCGCAGACCACACCAGCAGGGAGTCACCCACATGGACGTCCGTCGGCGTGTCTACTGAACACAGGAGACACACATCAATACAGACATGCATCATATCTCAGCTAGTGTGGTTCAGGGCCAGACTGGGAACAGCATTCAGGCCGGGAAATACAGTCCCAGTCAGGCCACCCCAGTCACGAGCGGGGGATTAGGAAATGATGACATGTAATGTTCGAAATATTAGTAATTGTTACTAATAATTGAGTAGAAGCAGAGTACTTCCGGAAGAACCCAGCCCTACCCGTCCCCATCACCCTGTGTGACTCGCCAGTTGGCAATGTGGAGTCCTTTAGTTTCCTGGGCACCACCATCACCCAGGACCTCAAGTAGCTGAGCTCCATCAGCAAAAAGGCCCAGCAGAGGACGTACTTCCTGTGGCAGCTGAAGAAGTTCAACCTGCCCCAGACAATGATGGTGCACTTCTACACCACCATCATTGACTCCATCCTCACCTCCTCCATCACCATCACCACCACCACCTGGTACCCTGCGGCCACTGCCAGTACAAGGGCAGACTGCAGCGTGGCATTGGCTGCAATCTGCCCCCTCTCCAGGACCTGCATGCCTCCAGGACCCCGAGGCGAGCAAGTAAGACTGCGATCGATCCGTCCCACCCCTGGACATACACTTTTCTGAGTCTCTCCCCTCCATCAGGACCAAAACCTCACGCCACAATAACAGCGTCTTCTCCATGGCAACAGGCCTCATGAACAAGACCCGGGACCCCCACTGATCCCCACCCACTATGGACACTATATACTACACTTTATATTAACATTTAACCCCACTGATTCCCACCCAATATGGACACTATATACTCCTTTATATTAACATTTAACCCCACTGATTCCCACCCAATATGGACACTATATACTCCTTTATATTAACATTTAACCCCACTGATTCCCACCCAATATGGACACTATATACTCCTTTATATTAACATTTAACCCCACTGATTCCCACCCAATATGGACACTATATACTCCTTTATATTAACATTTAACCCCACTGATTCCCACCCAATATGGACACTATATACTCCTTTATATTAACATTTAACCCCACTGATTCCCACCCAATATGGACACTATATACTCCTTTATATTAACATTTAACCCCACTGATTCCCACCCAATATGGACACTATATACTCCTTTATATTAACATTTAACCCCACTGATTCCCACCCAATATGGACACTATATACTCCTTTATATTAACATTTAACCCCACTGATTCCCACCCAATATGGACACTATATACTCCTTTATATTAACATTTAACCCCACTGATTCCCACCCAATATGGACACTATATACTCCTTTATATTAACATTTAACCCCACTGATTCCCACCCAATATGGACACTATATACTCCTTTATATTAACATTTAACCCCACTGATTCCCACCCAATATGGACACTATATACTCCTTTATATTAACATTTAACCCCACTGATTCCCACCCAATATGGACACTATATACTCCTTTATATTAACATTTAACCCCACTGATTCCCACCCAATATGGACACTATATACTCCTTTATATTAACATTTAACCCCACTGATTCCCACCCAATATGGACACTATATACTCCTTTATATTAACATTTAACCCCACTGATTCCCACCCAATATGGACACTATATACTCCTTTATATTAACATTTAACCCCACTGATTCCCACCCAATATGGAACTATATATGTATATTGGGAATCAGTGGGGTTAAATGTTAATATAAAGGAGTATATAGTGTCCATATTGGGTGGGAATCAGTGGGGTTAAATGTTAATATAAAGGAGTATATAGTGTCCATATTGGGTGGGAATCAGTGGGGTTAAATGTTAATATAAAGGAGTATATAGTGTCCATATTGGGTGGGAATCAGTGGGGTTAAATGTTAATATAAAGGAGTATATAGTGTCCATATTGGGTGGGAATCAGTGGGGTTAAATGTTAATATAAAGGAGTATATAGTGTCCATATTGGGTGGGAATCAGTGGGGTTAAATGTTAATATAAAGTGTAGTATATAGTGTCCATAGTGGGTGGGGATCAGTGGGGGTCCCGGGTCTTGTTCATGAGGCCTGTTGCCATGGAGAAGACGCTGTTATTGTGGCGTGAGGTTTTGGTCCTGATGGAGGGGAGAGACTCAGAAAAGTGTATGTCCAGGGGTGGGACGGATCGATCGCAGTCTTACTTGCTCGCCTCGGGGTCCTGGAGGCATGCAGGTCCTGGAGAGGGGGCAGATTGCAGCCAATGCCACGCTGCAGTCTGCCCTTGTACTGGCAGTGGCCGCAGGGTACCAGGTGGTGGTGGTGATGGTGATGGAGGAGGTGAGGATGGAGTCAATGATGGTGGTGTAGAAGTGCACCATCATTGTCTGGGGCAGGTTGAACTTCTTCAGCTGCCACAGGAAGTACGTCCTCTGCTGGGCCTTTTTGCTGATCAGCTCTCACTTGAGCGCTCACTTGAGGTCCTGGGTGATGGTGGTGCCCAGGAAACTAAAGGACTCCACATTGCCAACTGGCGAGTCACACAGGGTGATGGGGACGGGTAGGGCTGGGTTCTTCCGGAAGTACTCTGCTTCTACTCAATTATTAGTAACAATTACTAATATTTCGAACATTACATGTCATCATTTCCTAATCCCCCGCTCGTGACTGGGGTGGCCTGACTGGGACTGTATTTCCCGGCCTGAATGCTGTTCCCAGTCTGGCCCTGAACCACACTAGCTGAGATATGATGCATGTCTGTATTGATGTGTGTCTCCTGTGTTCAGTAGACACGCCGACGGACGTCCATGTGGGTGACTCCCTGCTGGTGTGGTCTGCGCCCCCCACCCGCCCGGACGCCACCACTTACACCGTGCAGTACAATCCTAACGATAGGTGAGGTGACCGCCTCCCAGACATGAAGCCGCTTCTAGGCTTCTCCATTTTACTGGGGGGTCAGGCTGGGGGTGGGGGAAGGCTAGGGGGTTCAAGCTTTCAACATGTTTAGTTCAGTATATATAAAGTAATATTACATAGTAAACCAACACAAAATACAATTGTTTCAGTCACTTGCAGTTGGTTAAATTACAATAAAGAAAACAACATAAAAAACATTCCTGTTAGCTTTGCAAGAAATTGATTATTGATCATTATTGTAGACCCTTCATTAGGGGGTCACAGGGGGTCCAAGCTCAGTGTTACAGGGGCCCAGTGGCGATTCTAGACCCTTTTTAGGGAGGCTGAAGCCCAGCCATGTCATCTCAGGGAAATTACTTTTTTGTTTTGTTTTGATATCCAATGTCGGATATAAAATTATCAATCAGTTAAGCCTTAAGAAAGTTATTCAGCCAAATCGCGCTGCCCTGGCAGACGGATCTAACGAACCCCCACAGTAACGTCCTGCTGCTGCACTTCAGCTCTGCATGTGCACCTTCTCCCCATGGAGGTAGCTAGCTAAATGGTAAAGTCATTTGAACAGTATTATTCTGCTCTGCTTGGTCTCTGTAGTTGAATGAAACTGAAAATAACGTTAATTATTTAATTATTATTTGTTAGCTAGCTCAGCTGGTCTGCTTGCTTACACTTGTTTAACGTCACAATGTTTCTTATCCTGATAGAATTAGGCTTTATGGTAACAGCACATGTGTATGGAGTGAATTGAAGCATGATTTGAACAAACCTTTACTCACTAAATGTCTGTTTTTCCATAGATGGATATACGTAATTTTTTCAGGTGAGAGTAGGTCAAAATGATGTTAGCTGCTGACTGCATTGCCCACAGCAACCCAATATACAATTAGAATAATGTTATACATCTCCACCTCTTATCAAATTATAAATACATATAATTTGATCTCCATCAAATTAGAAATACTATCTTTGGTATGTAATGTTGACCATTCAATGCTGGACTTCATTCTAAATTTCCACTTTCCTAGTTAAGTATACGCTATTTGTTTATTTTCACAATACAAGGAGAAGGAGAAGAGCAGGAAGGAGATGAGAGAGAGCAGACCAGAGAGGCAAATGAAAGAGACAGAGAGAGAGCAGCATACCGGCCACCAAAGCCATAGCAGCAGGGTCTCAAAGATGCTTATTTTGAATTTAGGGAGAAGGACACAGGTCCTAAACAGTTAAAGCTGTCTCAGTACCCACAAGATTCAGTTTGGTCCGCAAAAAAGAGCCTTCCAACCAAACTGGTTCCATAGTTTAAATGGCTAGAATACTCACCTAGAAAAAAATGGCTGCTTCTGTTTTGCAAAGTAAAAGGTATTTGTGAATGGTGGAAGTCAAGAATTGAAAAAAGTCACTGAACACGTTTCAAAACCATGAAACCACCCAGTCACACATGGATAGTGCAGGTGCGTGGAACACTACAGAGCCAGTCTATCACAAGGCAATGTTGTAAGTTCCACTGAAATTTGTGAAAGAAGGGAGTATCTGCAACGTGTAGTGGCCTGCATGTTCGGGAAACACGGAATGGCATTTAGAGGTCATGACGAAACAGCTAAAAGTGAGAATAAAGGGAACTTCCTAGTATGCATGGAAAGAAGTCCTTTGTGTAAACCAGGCTACGGCTTTGTGGCTCAACATTAAAACAAGTTATCCAATTTGATTGTCTTTCTAGTCACTGCTGTATAGTGTTGATGATTATATGGCTGATGATGAGTATGATCTATGAAATGGTGAAATGAAGTAACGTTATGCCTAATGAAGTCCTGTTCTTGGCATGGTTCTCCAGCGCACACACGTTTTACCTCACGCACTCATGCCCCCCCCAAAAAATTCAGCACTGCGCACACAATGCTCAGTGTGGGCTTGGGGGCTGAGCCGCCCTAAAGGTCTGATGCTAGAATCGCCCTGCAGGGGCCCCTGTTGCCCCCCCCCCAGAGCCACCCATGGAACAGCACACTGCCAGTTGTCTACTAAAATCTCTTCTTATGATGATTTTCGATATATAAAAACAGATATATCGTTTGGTGGTCCTATAATTAAAAGCACTGAACACAATGAATGTTGGTCTCATCATAATACTACTACTGCTACTACTACTACTAATATAATTATAGTTGTTATATCTATTTATTACTTATACAATGCATAATGAGCAGTTAATAGTTAGCCTTTGTCTTTATTGTATTTTAACATATATTACTATATGTATAGTATATATACACACTATATAAGTTAAATGTATTATACATGTTATTGGTGAAACTGGATGTCCGGGGGCGAGAACTGAGGAGAAAAGTTTGTGCGTGTGTGTGTGTTGTGTGTGTGTGTGTGTCTCCCCCAGCTTCGAGGGTTTGGCAGAACGTGCCCTCATGTGTCCACTCCCAGAACACTTCCTGTGATGTCAAGGGCCACGATGGAGAAAGATAGCTTCGGCTGTGTCCGGCTTCAAAGTACACGCGCAGAAACACAACTTGACCTCTGACTCTGTGGAGGCCTGCAGTCAACAAGGTAGTGAGTGAGTGAGAGACCAAGAGAGACACCTAGAGAGAGAGACACACACACACAAATAAGTCCCATCTACACTGCTGTTTCGTTGCAGGAATATTGCAGCTTTATTCTGCCTCGTCTTCTCTGTCAAAGGTACAAACAAGGAATCGTGGCTTTGCTCCAGCGTCAGAGGTAGCAACAGAGCCGTAACAAAGCCGGATCTATGTCTGTGTAAAAGCAATATGCTGGGACAAGATGTGGCGTTTTGATGATGTGCTCTGTCTGCAAATGCAGCCTATTCAGTCTCTTCAATTTCAACCTGTCCATGTATTTATTTCTGTACACACAAACACGTTGCTGGCACCAATTTGCCGTTGTAACGGTATGCCTTTGATCCCAGGTGCCGGCGTGCTGATCACCATAACGATGGATCGTTATGGATTGGAAGTTATTAATTAATTCATCTATTAATTCATATCTAATTTCTCTAAACAGTCTAACTGGGGGGTCATTACACTGAAGTATATGGAGATTCAAGATTGAAGAACTTTGTCACATACACTTACAGGATATGCAGTGAAATGAAAAGGGGGATGCTCCGCAGAATGTGGCAAAAGAATACCATAGATTACATGAATTGGAGGGACCAGAATCACAATATGTATAATATTTACAGTAAAAAAGACCAGCAGGAATGAGAAATAGATAATATTTGTGCCGATGCCCAGTGGAATGTGCAACCGAAAAAGTATAAATAACCAGAGAATCAAATATCCACAATGTTCACAGCACAAGGAGCAGGTTTGATGTAAAAAGTAAAGTATGGTTTGGTACCTATGGTATGGTAGCGGGTCTAAGACTTTCGAAGGAGACAGACAATTTAAGGGCTTCTCATCGTAATTAATTCATACTTTAAAACTGGGTATCACAATAAGTCTCATCATTTCATGACGATGTAATACCATTCAAACATGCTGAACAATAATATTGAATTATTGCCCGTGACTTTAACGCTGAGCACAGCATTATATCCTCCCAATTGTCGGCCCGTGACCTCACATCCTGCTGTGTGCTTGTCCTGACCCCTCCAGAAACCTCCTGCAGCCCAAAGGTCCAGCTGAGCGCGCAGCCAGGCTCCCTGACGGTGCACCTCATTGGTGACCACCCGCTGATCCGCAAACACGGCAGAGGCCAGATCCAGCACCTGGTGTCCTATGGCAAAGAAGGGGAGCCCCTACAGGTGAGGAGGAGTTACTGTGCCACAGGTGTCCAGATCAACAGAACAGCAGCTGTACATGGCATGACTTGGCTGACTTCATCTTAAAGTCCAAAGCACGCAGATCGCGAATTTCGTACAAAAACCATGGATGTCTTGACTAGTCATGTGCCCGTTGGAAGCGTGCCGACGCCTGTTCCAAACGGGCCAATTGCGTGGTCTCTGGCATTGCTGCTTGCAAACACCCAAAACACTTCACGCTCACGTTTTCCCCCCTTATCCCAGAAAGATAATTGGGTGAGCCACATCTTTCTCCAGGGCTGGCACATCGCTAAAACAAAGTGTGGAGATGTCTGGCTATGCAAGACTAGTCTATGTAATATGTTACAACCTGCACTATGTACCCTTTCGACTGCAGCTATTCACTCCACACACAAAAATATCTGAGCTACAGTTTCTCAAGAATAAAACGCACCTATCCACGAGTCAGTCCGTCCTTTTCTGTCAATAATTGTATTCTGCTCTCCTTTTCCCCTCCCTTACGTGCTGCCGGTCTACGTGTCATGTCTTCTCAAAGTGTTACCTTGTGTGTACCTAGCCCTCCAAGTCATCCCTGTACTCTGTGGTGATCACTGGGCTGGACGAGGGACAGCGCTACTGCGTTGCGGTGGTCTTCACCTACTTCAGCACCCCCATAGCTCCCCCCAGCTGCGCCAAGTGTATAGACATTCCCCAATCTGGTAGGTTATTTTTCCGAGAGGCTTGAGGCTAAATAATACAAAAAAAGAGAGGTGGTGGTGGTAAAGGAGAGCAGCTATGCCACCTCTGAGTCTTGAGGCCAAATGAAAATGAAGCCTTTATAGCCTTTCCTTTTGCACACTGTACATATAAGTAAATAAAGATGAGTAATTCTGTTTTTGTATGAAATGTTTTTACTGTAAAATGGAAAAATAACTAATTCAAATCCAATTCAAAAGGAACTACTGAGCTGAAAAAGAATAATTTACTATCGCTGTAATATACTAGTTTAAAGGTAGTGCATATGTAAAATAATGTATCTTCTGTAATACCATCTGTGTGTGGTATTTTGTAGGTCATTGTGCTATGATTGACTAAAGCTGGAAGTTTCCTAGCTGGAAGTAAACTAGTGCTAGTGTTTTGGTAGAATTATTAGATTTTGGCTCATGCTTGCAGTGTTCCGATCGTATTAGTGTATATTCTTGCATAACTGTAGTATGTAGGAATTGTGAAACAGACGCAGTTGGTTTCCATGAACAAACCGGTCTTGCACAACGGAAAGTACTGTTAAAACTGTAAAATGCCCAACTGTGTGTGTGTGTGTGTGTGTGTGTGTGTGTGTGTGTGTGTGTGTGTGTGTGTGTGTGTGTGTGTGTGTGTGTGTGTGTGTGTGTGTGTGTGTGTGTGTGTGTGTGTGTGTGTGTGTGTGTGTGTGTGTGTGTGTGTGTGTCCAGACGAGCGTGCCAATATCACCCTGGGCTTGGGGCTGGGGTTGGGGTTCCTGCTGCTGCTGGTGGTGCTGGTGGTGCTTACAATGGTCTACGTCTTCCAGTGTGAGAAGATTAAGGCGTGGATGCGGCCGCCCTACACTATGCCACAGGTGCGAGCACCCAGACACGCATTCACACACGGCCACCAACTCGGCTAGCATCTTTTAGTTTGATTTAGAGAGGGCCGTGTCAAAAACGTGCATCAAGGTGCCAGATGATGTTAGTTATTAATTTGAATAAGTTATGAAGCTATTAAGCTGTGAAATTGGATTCAACAATGGCTGTCTAATGACGAGAACAGTTCACTCATTCAAAACCACCAAAAATTATTTCACCTTACATTTAATTCTAAAGGACATAGTGCTGAACTGAGTGGTCCTATTCCTGGTCCTAAGTTCATCTTAGAATTGTATTTGTATAGCCCGGCCCTTAACCACAGGCACATGATACAGCACCCTTAACCATAAAGCCATCCAAAGGGCAAGGGCAACAACTCCCTTATTTATGAAGTAGATTAATTAATTAAGAAAACATTTTGGATGGCAACACAGAGAGGAATGCCTACTCCAGGGATGGTGAGGAGTTCAATGGGTGCCACAGGGGGTCCAATAGTTTAAAGGCACAATGTGTAAGATTTTATATTTCAAGCTCGCTTTCGTCTACATCATTGTTTTTTCAATTAAAATGAAATTACACTTCTCACCCCGTCCACCCGCAGATTTCTCTATGCTGCTGCAGTCGGAGCGGTTAACCTAGATCTGTGTACCCTGCCTTTAAAGATGGCGTCTAACATGACACAATGTGTTTAAGTTAAATGGTTCTAAAATGAGTAATGTCTATGGTGGCGATGAGGTTCACCATGCGGCCGCTTGATGTGTGCTATGTGGTTCTACTCTGTTGCCTTTAGTGCATCATGGAGCCTTTTGATGCACAGCCCCAGCTAACTTTGGTCTACAACGAGGAGCACATCTCCCCCGTGGAAGCCCTCCACCTGAGAACCGCCACCCTGCCTCTACACAGCAGCAGCAGTCTGATGGAACACTTTGGGAGAGGGAGCAATATTTGCTGACATTTTGTCTTGGACAGCGAATTATAAGATATGGGGATTTTTGTAATATACATTTTATTTCAGTTTTTCTTTCCATCTATAAGCTGCACATTTGAAACAGATGAAAATTAAGCAATTTGTTTTTTTACTTGAGTACGAAAAGAAACAATTTCAAATTGGCCTAAATTGGCTTATTTGGCACATGTGTTTGGATGGTAGGATAAGGTTGCTGGTCCCGGCCAACCACTGAAATCTAACTGCCGCACCAAACAGGATATGTCAAAAGTGGTGTCACATGCAAGCCTGGATATGATGTCATATATGGCAACTGTCTTCATCTGGCAGAATGTCAGCCAATCAGAATAGTATTAGCAATAAGCAGTGATTCAAGCATGATGGCATGTTCCCTGATGGCTTCAGCATTCATCCAAGTTTATCATTGAATGTGTGTTTAAAAAACATGTTTTAATCTCTTGCTCTAAAGCAGTGGCAATCTGCTGAACACTACAATGTAATGACAGTCAAATTCAAAAGGCAAATTTACCATTGACAAGCCATTAAAAAGGAATGCACAGAACATTTTTATAAACTGGCAAAGATTTATACAACACGGGGTTAATGACAACCAGAGGGACATAATATACCATATACATATTGTAAAATTGATCCCTGTTAATAAATAACATATCTGGCACGCGTGTTGACTAAATACAGAGCTAGCGAATACAATAAAAACATCACTGCCTTACCCAGATCGACCACAAGACAGCCCCAGCGCACTATAGAGCCCAGCGGTGCGTCTGGGGCAGCTTCAGGTCCAGTCCAGTGTGCTCAGGTTCTGACCTCGGCAGGTAAAGACACGCAGCTCTGCAAAGGGGTCGCTCAATACCAGGAGTCCATTAACCCTAAAGCCCCCATATACTGAAAAATAATAACGGTGTTCCCACCAACAGGGCATGTTGGGACCAAAACAATTTGGCAAACGATTACATCAGCCTCCAGTTGGAAGCCAGATGCTGTGAGGTGTTGTGCGTATGAGTACGACACAGACGGTAGGAAGCTCCTGCCCTCATTAGAGGAAGGACACATCACAGTGACTACATTGTATATTATTGTATATTGTAGCCTGTGGAAATCATCTATTCAATAATATTCAACAGTTGAATGAATGGACAGCCATTGCGAACACTGCAATTTCTATGTTGTCAGTATATCGGGGCCCACACAGGTGTGCGTGTGTACATGAATAAATAAATCGGTCTGCCCTGAACCATTTGTTCAAAATATGAAACAAGATGGTGGGGTGAGTAAGGGTCAAAGGTCGTGGATTGGTTTCCCCACTGCACTGTCCCCCATACAGCAGTATTAGACCAACAAACAAAATATTTAAACATATTTAAAACACTTTTCTGATACAATAGCTGAAACTGGGGTCCCTTTTTTCTATGGCTACAATAACCCAATGATACACATTTTGTGAGAGGAAAAAAAAGTTTCAAACAAACAAATGAGTGGAGATTTAATATGAGACGCAGGTGTGTGTGTGTGTGTGATTTGAAGAGCAGCAGACTAGAAACCTATCAAATAAGACGTCTTTTGTTCATCTGTGCGCTCACGTAGGCAGCTGAGCAGCACACAGACACTAACCCCACAGATCTTCAGTCCGGCCAAACTTGTAGATGAGAGTGCTAGAGAGCGAGAGAGAGAGTTTAACTGAGAGCTGCTCAGCTAGAGTGAAGGGTCAGTAAGTGGAGAGCTCTTGTGGTTGTTAAGAGACAGGATCCGCTGCTTGGGGCAGTGGAGGAGGTCTGGACCGCAGACAGGAATACAAAGACGCCCCATTGGCCTTAGGTTCGGACAGCAACATGGCGGCCATATATATACACACACACACACACACACACATAACTTGTTATATATGATATTATTGTACATATTATACTGTATATCCATCTAGCTCCATCACACACACAATTGTTATATTTTATATTATACATCTATCCATCTCTATCACACACAACTATATTTACATTTAGCAGACGCTTTTATCCAAAGCGTCTTACAATAAGTACATTTGTCGAAAGAGAGCAATATATTGCTAGTACTACATCATAGATTAGAATAGAACAAATATCTCATAATTGCTAGGTTGACAGCAAGACAGCGAGGATAAGATCAGGTCTATTGACCTCACATAGTAAACCCTTGAATATAAAAACACTCATATAGTAAACCCTTCAATCTAAAAATAGTATAGTGCTTTTAATCCATAAAAAATGATATATATATATATATATATATATATATATAATATCATGCTAGACAATCTGGACAGGAGGATGTATGATGTACATTACGTCATGACATCATTAGTCGACATCATTAGTCTCTGATTCAGAGAGGTTACCTGTTCTGATCTGGCCAATGAATAGCCAGGGGGCTGTGGATCAGGGCGCTGGGATTCCTTACCTGAAGAAAATGAAAGCATTCTGGAAGAACACAGCCAGGCCCGGCGCCACTTCCTTCCCTACTAAATAAAAGCGCAAGATAGAAACAAGGAGTGCATCATGTACCATGGAGGAGAATAGAAACACAAGCAAGGCAAACACATCAGTCCGAAAATAAAATACTACTAAGGGTGTAAGGACAGGGATGGGGATTAAGACGTGGTTCTGACCCCCTCCCCGCCCCCCACGCAGCAGAGAGGGAGAGACCCATTCATTTTCACAACTCTGCGATCATGTTGATAGTTAGAACGTGTTTTTACTTAGATATTGTGTATTTAATAGATAACCATGCTGTGAATTACAGCGGTCTGCCGCTGTAATTCAAGGAGTAGTCGCATTAACTATTTGATTTTTCATACTAAAACGACTATTCAAAAATCATGACCCATCCCTCCATCAATTGCACTGTTGATATATTATCTTTTGCATGGTAAAATAGTCAATCAAGCAATAAAAGCAATAACAGTTTTCTTATTCACCCCGCCCCCCCCCAAAAAAAAAAAAAAAAAAAATATATATACAGTATATAATAATAATAATAATAATAATAATAATAATAATAAAGGTATAAACCGAACCGTGGCTCAAAAATAGAGGTCTGAACCGAACCGTGGATTTGGAGAATGGTTACACTACAACAATTCACTTAATCTGCTTCATGAGGCAGCCTGCTGTGTTTCTGGCTGAAGGAGCAAACACCAACAAGCCCAGCCATGGGCAGCAGAGTCAGGGATGTCATTAAGCAGTGGACCACAGAAGTGACTCTTGAAGCCGTTGCAAAAGTGACACAGAAGCCAGAAACGGGAGATGCTGATGCCATTCACCCGTGTTTGGGAGAATTGCTCCCAGGGTTTTAAATGTGCCCTTTCCCATCTCAGTATTAATATTGGAATATAATTGAACACTCCTGAATCAGTACATTAACTCGGCATGAACAACTTTCACCACAATGAAAATGAAAGCATATGGTTGAGTTACTGATTACCGGCTTATTTTGGTGAATATAATTCCTTTTAGACAAAGTGGTTGGTGTTTTTGGACCATGGAAGGCACACGGCAGCATTTACCATGCGTCTTCATTGAGACAACAAATATTGATGGTTTTTATAGCTACGCTGCAGGCACAAACAAACGATGCAAAGAAACAATCTTAATGGCTTCTCATAGTCTAAACCAGTGATTTTCAACCACTGTGCCGCGGCACACTAGTGTCGTCAGGTGTGTCGTGGGAAATGATCCAATTTCACTTTATTGGTCCAAAAAATATTATTTAGTTACTGCAAATAATTTGCCATGGTTGAGCGCAAAAAAGTGATTTGCAGGTGATATTTAGTCGTCATTTTTTTCCGGGTTCGGTTCTGGGGAAACAAAGAAGATGTGGGTTGGATCGTGCGTTTTATATCATAGCTTTTATAGGATATGCGGGTTCGGGTCGGGTTATATGTGCGGATGGCGGGTTCTGCACGTCGCGGGTGTGGGGGGGCAGGAGCGGGTCTTGAAAATCAGACCCGTGCAGGAATGAATGTTCAGTCAAATGTTTGTTACAATAAAAAAGCTATCTTATAATGTTGCTGTGCACATGTGGATTGCACATGCTGAGTTGTAAGCCGATGCCAAACCAATTTATTAATGACATTTTTTTCTCCCATATAATTGCTGACACCGAATGAGACATTTTGAATGTTGGATTTTTTGTATATTTACATAACCTTCTGTCTGTGTGGTGTGGTGTGTGTGTGTGTGTGTGTGTGTGTGTGTGTGTGTGTGTGTGTGTGTGTGTGTGTGTGTGTGTGTGTG